>LKNJ01001446.1:0-97002 GCA_002120245.1 Maccullochella peelii
GAGGTGGAGATGGTGGGATGAAGCTGGTGGATTGAGTTACGGGGGATGGTGTCAGGACTGTCCCATTGACCTTCAAAACTAAACCTGTACTGTGACTCTTTAAACCTGGCCCTGTCCCCACTCCTGAACGCTTCTTCCTTCTCCAACCTTAGCTGTCTGTAGTTTAGCTGTGAACCAGGGTTTGTCATTGTTGTAACTCACCCTGGTGCGTGATGGTACACAGCAGTCCTCACAGAAGCTGATGTATGATGTCACAGCCTCTGTGAACTCATCCAGACTGTTGGAGACAGTCCTGAAAACATCCCAGTCAGTGCAGTCCAAGCACGCACGAAGATCCTCCTTAGCTTCACTGGTCCACTGCTTTGATGTCCTCAGAACAGGTTTAGAGAGCTTTAATTTCTGCCTGTATGTAGGAATCAGGTGGACCATGACGTGGTCAGAGTGACCTAGTGCAGCGCGGGGGACAGCGTGATAGGCACTGCTCACTGTAGTGTAACAGTTATCCAGAATATTCTCCTCTCTGGTCGGGCATTTAATGAACTGTCTGTATTTTGGGAGTTCGTGGGTGAGGTTACCTTTGTTAAAGTCACCGAGGACAATAACTAAGGAGTCCGGGTTTGTCCGCTCCACATTCAGTATCTGGTCGGCGAGCATGCGCTGTGCCTCCTGCACGTTGGCCTGCGGTGGAATGTAAACACCGACCAGAATGAATGAAACGAACTCACGGGGGGAGTAGAAGGGTTTACAGTTTATGAAGAAAGATTCCAGATCAGGAGAACAGTACTGATGAGTCACTGTCACATCGTTACACCAGCCACTGTTGGTGTAAAAACAGATACCTCCACCTTTCGCTTTGCCTGAGAGAGTTGTGTCGCGGTCCGCTCTGAAGAGTTGGAATCCTTCCAGCTGCAGCGCAGAGTCCGGTACCGATCCACACAGCCACGTCTCCGTGAAACACAAAACGGAAGATGAAGAAACGTCCCTGTTTTTCCCCACCAGTAGCTGAAGTTCATCCAGTTTATTGCACAGTGAACGCACATTGGAGAGAAATATTGCCGGTAGCGGTGTTCGAAGTCCGCGCCGGCGAAGACGCACGAGCGCACCGGCACGTTTCCCTCTCCTCCGGCGTTTCACTGCGTGGACAAAGGTGAGGGCACCTTTGACCAGAATGTTCAGTAATTCCACGCATGGGGCGAGGAAAGTTGGANCAACAGGTTTAGAGAGCTTTAATTTCTGCCTGTATGTAGGAATCAGGTGGACCATGACGTGGTCAGAGTGACCCAGTGCAGCGCGGGGGACGGCGTGATAGGCACTGCTCACTGTAGTGTAACAGTGATCCAGAACATTCTCCTCTCTGGTCGGGCATTTGATAAACTGTCTGTATTTTGGGAGTTCGTGGGTGAGGTTACCTTTGTTAAAGTCACCGAGGACAATAACTAAGGAGTCCGGGTTTGTCCGCTCCACATTCAGTATCTGGTCGGCGAGCATGCGCTGTGCCTCCTGCACGTTGGCCTGCGGTGGAATGTAAACACCGACCAGAATGAATGAAACGAACTCACGGGGGGAGTAGAAGGGTTTACAGTTTATGAAGAAAGATTCCAGATCAGGAGAACAGTACTGATGAATCACTGTCACATCACTACAGCAGCCACTGTTGGTGTAGAAACAGATACCTCCACCTTTCGCTTTGCCTGAGAGAGCTGTGTCGTGGTCCGCTCTGAAGAGTTGGAAGCCTGCCAGCTGCAGCGCAGAGTCCAGTACCGATTCACACAGCCACGTCTCCGTGAAACACAAAACGGAAGATGAAGAAACGTCCCTGTTTTTCCCCACCAGTAGCTGAAGTTCATCCAGTTTATTGCACAGTGAACGCACATTGGAGAGAAATATTGCCGGTAGCGGTGTTCGAAGTCCGCGCCGGCGAAGACGCACAAGCGCACCGGCACGTTTCCCTCTCCTCCGGCGTTTCACTGCGTGGACAAAGGTGAGGGCACCTTTGACCAGAATGTTCAGTAATTCCACGCATGGGGCGAGGAAAGTTGGAAATAAATCCACAGAAGTTGTATCCCTGATGATCATGAGCTCTTCTCTGGTGAAAGAGCTCCGGGTACCACGGCAGAAAACCGAATTAACAAGCAAAACGAGACAAAACAACGCGCACCAACACACCGAGGCAGCCATCTGCGGCGCCATATTATGCAGGGCATAATTTTTCCTTCACTGCTCAGAAATCACCTGTCAATCAAACAGTGATGGCCTCTCTGCCCTGCTTATCATGCCTGCTGCTTTTTCTGCTCCTTGTTTCCTGTTGCAGCATCATCAGCTGTATGAGACACACCTGGGCCAGGTGTTCCAATGTGCATACGGACGGGGTCAGGATTCAGTCAAGTTGAGATCTCCTCTCCCCCACTCTCCTGGGTTCTCCTGGGCTTCTTAAGGCTACATTCACACTGCAAGCCTTGGTGCTCAATTCGGATTTATTGCTCAGATACGATTTTGTGTTCACATTAGTTTTTAAATACGGCCAATATCAGATTCCAGTGTGCGAATGTGCAAAAGAACAATACCAAAGACGTCACGCCGCAGACTGTCGTACGGAAGTAAACATGGAGGCCACTGAAGTCAACGTTCACGGTTTCATTTATAAGTTGATGTGCAGTGGAAGCCAGCGAATTCATGAGCAGATGATAACGAGGACAAGGATGAAGAGAAAGAGCTAAATTTGTAATTTTTTAATTTAATCCATGTTTGTATTTAGAGTGACTCCCGCCAGCGCAGAATTGTGACCAATGTCGATCTAAAGTGACACAAAAGTCACATGAATTCTGATATGACTGTTCAGACTGAAGTCGCATTGCAAAAAATCAGACCTGTATCTGATTTAGGACCACATATGAAAGTGGCCCAAATCAGAATTAAAAAGATCAGATTCCATGTGGTTTGGGCTGTTTATGAAAAACACAGATCTGAATAACGTATGGGAAAAAAAAAAAAAGAAAATCAGATTTGGACCACCTTTGCCTGCAGTCTAGATTCAATTTTGTTTCTGAGGAAAAAAAACTGAGAAAGAAAACGCCTCCTCACTCATCTATTATTTGCTTTTTATATTGTCTAGGTGTTGCCTCACCGGGTACCCTGGTGGGCTCGGGGTTAAGGTCCCGGCCATGAACCGCCTGGTCATGAACCGGCTGGGAACCTTTGTTGCATTAAATCCCTAATCCCTCTCTGCTCTCATTTCCTGTTATTGCTCTATTATCGGCTGTGGCATGAAAAATACTACGACTACTAAAAAACCTCATCATGCCCTACTGCTGTACGTCTCAAATGTCCCTGTCAAAGATTTGAGTTGTGACAAAAATATAGGCAGAACTGTAACGTCCTTTTCAGATTCTCTTTTGATGCAGTTTTTTTGTCTGCTAGTTCATGGGGCCTGTTGTTGCTCATTCTACCCGATTGAGCTTTATTACAAATAAACCACCACCCGGTGTTTTCTGAACATGTTTTTCAGTTTGGAACTATGTCATTGTGGTACATGATTATATTTCATATTGCATGACAATATGAAATAATAATGCAGTTTCTATGAGAACTTTCATGTATGTTTATGTGTTTGTTTGCTCTTGAATCCCTGCAATAATAACACATCCAGAGGAGGAACTCATCCCTATCCACTGTGTAAGCAGATATTCTACTTTACAGACCATTATTTGTGTGTGAATATGAATCTGCATTAGCGTTTAAGTGCGGCACAGTGTATTTATGCATGTTTTGTGCTCTAGCGTTTACATGAAAGAGGAAATCACTGCCGGCTTCCAGACAAGACTTTTCCCTGAGCCGCAGAGAAAATGAAATGAGTCAGGATGTAAAATGTATTCATTATCTGATTTCCATCTCCTGACGCCGGCCATTGAATACCCGTTATAACCGGCTCAGCACAAGAGCCTCTGGTGCATGGATATAAGTGCACAATAACACTGGCGTATCATTTTAATGCAGATGTACCCGGCAGAAGTTCGTTTCGGCGTTGGTCAGATGCTGAATATAATGTCCGTCCGAATTGAAGCTCTTGTTTCTTTTTTTCCAATAAGCACTAAAGCCACATAATAAAACGTGTTTACGGGCTGGAACGCTAGCACTAGTATGAATGTGTTTTGGTAATGGCTCAGTGGTAATGTATATGATTATTTACATGGATATGTGTAAATGGTTTGCTCGTGTGTGTGCATGTGTGTGGTTTATTGTTTACCGGAGGGCAGAATCAGCCGCAGGGATCCAGAGCCTGAATTGCAGAGGCGAGCAGTATGCGAGCTAATATTGATTGTATGACTGATGGTCATATTTACCTGTTGAATGGATGGCTGCTTTGACTAATGACTGCCTGATTTTTTTCATTTTCTTAACTCCCGATTTTGCAAGGATGGTTGGCGTAAATTAAAAAATATTGAGGTGAAAGGAGGAGGAGGCGAGAGCGAGCGAAAGATGAAAAATGGATAATTATTGAAAACATCCACAAATCCTCTGCGGGTATATGTTTCAAGCGTGCGGGGAGTGTGTGTCACAGCAAATAGTTGTTTTCTGGTGTAGCCAAAGTGAAAATCTCTCTCTCACTCTCCACGCCCTGTTTCGTTGTACCAATCTCTTGTCAGTTTAATCTTCAGGTTCTGGTCAGTCACTCCTCACTGACACAGCATTGTCTGTATCACAGACACTACAAATGAATGAGGTGTCGCTGGAATGCCATTCCAAAGTGCATTTGAAGTTTTATCTATCGTGGGCAAAGTCAGGAATATTTTCTTGTCTGCTGTTGGTTCCTGGGATCGAACTTCCTCAATTGGAGGAAAAGAAAGTCAAGAGAGTGAGCGGGAAGTATTGGTGTTTGTTTTGTCAGCAGACAGATGCTGTCTGAGAAAAGATGTAATTAATTCACTCAGTTGAACACCAACAGTCTGATGGGACTGGGGAAAACTGTGTGTGACTTAATTGTGACTGAGGATTGGCTTGGATCAAGGTTTGGAAAGTCTGTGCGAGGGAATTGAAAAACGATGAGCTCAGGAGCGATTATATCATATTCAGAGTTAATGTTTTTGCTAATGTCCCATTTTAGCACTAAAGGCACTTGGGGAACCACCCAAGAGAGCAAATAAGCCGCACTTTTGTGTGCCAAGATGAAAATTATATTTACAGTATCATTTCCCAGAATGCGGAACTAAATCATTCATTTAAAATGAAAGAATCAAAAGATCCACGTTTTAGGTGCAATATTTAGGACACTACTGCTACCCACTAATATGAGTTTGACAGTAACCAACTTGATAGTGGCTTATTTGTCTGCTATATTCAAGCAGCCATTACAGTTGTAGAATCTGGAAGTCTGCTGCCCCAAGTTTAACCTCATTTTAAGAAGTTGGAGAATGCTCATCTGGCCGTAGACACTCTTTTCTTCTGTGCTTTTTTTTTTATGCTAAAATCATCCCGTTTCACTTTGTATTCCACTACAGTTCTGTGCTCCACAAAAAAATGGAAGATACAGCAGGACTCTCCCAGGTGTCAGCAGTCTTCTGGTCAGAGCTGGTCCTGCGTCACGTAGTCTTAGTCACAGGAAGTAGGCTGTGGGTATAAACCTGCCATTGGCCGACTATTTCAGTCGGAATTCTCCTCCCCTTCTGCCATCTGCGTGTTACTGTTACCGTACACTATTTTGCAAGGGCACCGTCGCTGCATCCTGGGCTTAGCAAAAATAAACAAGCCAGAGCATTTTTTCCCCTTATAGCAGAATGATAACAGGTTCAGCCGGACCTTTCTCCAGCTCTTGCACAGTGCTAAAACGAAGTGTGGTGATAGGTCTGGCTATGCGAGACCAAGTGTCATGAATCTCTCTCATCCAGGATTTTTCTGATTTGTTTCCCAAAACATTCCTTTACCTGTTTCTCTCCCCATCTTCTCTGTCTATTCTTTCTCTACATCTCCCATGGGGTTTACCTGTTTACTTGCCCCCATTTTGATGTGTAGTGATATCCAGAGTTGTTTGTTGGTCCCTCCACCACCTTGAGGGGAAAAGTAAATTGAATTGGCAAAGGTATACAGTATTTACCTATTATACTGTACATCGCATCTGACTGCGCTCAGTCAGATGCGACGCCCCCAAGGTCTGACAAATGCTAATGTCCTGAAAATTGATGCATTTGTGTGTGATATGCTGCAATGAAACATTTACTGCCTAAGTAGGCAGCACAGAAATGCATCAGGAAGATGTAGCAAGGTTTTTCATGTTGCTGTGCAGCACCCACACACACCTGAGCTTTTGTCATGTATGCCACAATGCTTAGATTTTAGCGTTCCTTCCCACTGCTTTCTATTACCTTTTTTTAAACTATACAACAGGGAAGCTGCTCATACATTCTCAACCATCCCCAATGGTGGGTTTGTTTGTTATACCAGCACTACAGGTGGGTTTTGTATACCTAGCCCTCTTTATTAGCTTTCTTGCAGCTCAACTGAAGTTATATCGGTGCTGAATATCATATATACAAACATGAAGTTATGAAGGTTATTAAGAGGTAGGCTGCCTGGAGCTAATATATTTGTTCTTGACAGTTGATTCCATCCGCAACAAGTCTAGGCAACTGAAACTACTTTAAAAGTAGTCCAACTGTAATTGAATAGAATTTTTTTGTCTGCTACAGCGTACACTGCTCACTTGTCCTGGGTTCTCCTCTGAGAAAAAATCAGAAACCAAAGGGAAGAAATGTATATTTAATAATTTTTGGGTTCATGATGGCACCCCCCAGTTTTGCATTTTGAATAACATTAGGTATCTGTCTACATAGATGGAGACCTTATTTTGATACACCCAGTCAAATCTTGCATAAAGCAGCAGAGCAGACGAGCACACTGAGCCAGACAGCAGCTACACAACACAAGCGCCACAGACTCTGAACAACAACCACATTGGCTTTCCTGCTGAAGTCTCCTTCTTATCTATCTTATGAACATGAACACGCGTCTCGTAAAGAGAGCGGACACAAACTGTGGTCTCGGACGTCAGAGTCTTTGTAGAGCCAACATTATGTCAGGCTCTTGTCCAATGAATGAACTGTATTTGCAGCAGTGTGGCAGTTTCCTGCCCCATGCCATCAGACACATCGGGGTCTGGGTGAACATGCACTTTGTCCTCACACTGAAACAAGCAGGGTTCCTCATCCCTGTGAGTTTTTAAAATGTTTGTTTTATTTATATAGCGCCATATCATATCAAAGTTATCTCAGGGCAATAGACTGAGTCAGGGAGTCTTTCAGCTCTGCAGCAGAAGATCGCCCCCAAAAAAGTTTTTGTTTGTTTGTTTTTGGTTTTTTTCAAACAGTACAAATCCGTTGTGGGCTGAAGAGGAGCTTTTGTTCCCTGCTAAACGGAAGAGGCGCACGACTAAAAGTCATGTCTTACGATATGGGTTCCACTTTGTGTGTTTTCTGACAATACGGTGGAAAAGCTTGTAAAAATCCCTCTAAATGCATTTATCACATATTAATACTTCAGACATTTTACTCTTGAATGTTACACATTAGAGCAACATATAAGCACTCAACAAATTATTTCCTTGTAACTTCTAATAAAAAGAGGAAACCATTTATCCAGACAGTTGAGTGCAATGGTGTTTCAGCAGGCAAAACATGTTTCTGTTCATGTGTAAATACTCCTAATGTCTAGTTAAAATCTTAGTGATCCTGCAGGGACATGGAACAGCATTACATCAATGAGATTTACACAAATGGGTTATGTAAAGATAAAAGACCTACATACTACTTCTACATACTCTCCTGCAGTATTATGTGGATAAAAGCACAAATGATGAAAGCACAGTTAACAGCTTTTAGAGCAAAATGGCAACAGTGGCTGCAACAGAATGTGAAGCATGCAGAAAAGAAAAAAACACTTATTAACACATACTCAGTGACTCTTTGAATACACTGAACATTATTATAACACATAATAGTCGAAGTGTACAAGGATGCTTTGTGAGCCTCACCTTCTCCATAGGGCAAACGCTCCTCCAGATGGGTCGATCCGTCCCACCTCTCCACTACAGGGGACTGAGTAAAGTCGAAGTGCTCTAAAAAGGGCCCTTATTAAAACACTCCAGCGCTCATTTCCTCCTCTCATGGCCTCTCGCCTGCGGCCATAACACTAGCGCCTGTAAGCTGCCTCTTCTGACCTGCACAGGTGCTCCGGTCGTACTCTTACCAAAAAAAAAAGAAGCTAATTTTGACTGGAGACTCTTGCTTGGAATTTTACGATGTGGAATTAAAAGAGTGAGAGGGGGAAATAAAGTCCTGGATTCTAATTAAGGGAGTTTTGTGCGTCCCAGGGAGAGATGATTATAGAGAATAAAAAGCTTTTAACAAGCATGGCATAAGGTAATCCACCACCCTCAGCTACAGCCATCCCATCTGGAAGACAATGCAGGCAGTAAATGATGCCCCGGGCATGTCAGATTGATTGGCTGGAATTCAGGAACAGCACAATCAAACTGAGAGCCAGGATGGTCAGCCACCACGCGAGATCTAATAAAAACTAATAATACACTTGGAATAATGGTGTGTGTGTGTGTGTGTGTGTGTGTGTGTGTGTGATATCTATAGTCTACTGCCCATCCTGGCTTTCACACTGGCCCTTTGCAATGTTTCTGAAGTATGTATTTGTTTAATATGAAAGTAGATAAATGTTTTGTGGTGTAGCTCCAAATTTTGATGCCCACTGCACCAAGTAAATGATCAAGGGTTTATTTTTTTTGCCACAAAAGGACAAACGAATAATTCCAAAGCTAAACTTCAAACATGAATAGGTGGTCTAAAAGACAAAACTGCTACTACCTCTTCCATGTCCCACCTACAAATTCTCCATTCACTCAGAGGTTAGCACATTAGAGATGTTGTGGTTAAAGTTCCCAAATTCCATAGCTATGTGCGGACTTTCTTCTTCACCTTGAACAAATCCACTGCTTGCAATAAACTCCGTCTTCTCCAAATCATTACTGCAAATCACAATTTACTCTTTGAATTGGGAGACAATAGACTTTTTCGGACCAGAGGAACTTTTTCATAGTTCTAAGAACAGTTGAAGGACCTCTCCTCTTTTTCTTGTGTTCGCACTGCAAGAACGATTGTAGTTCTTAGAACGCCATTTTGAGGGACTTTTTTAGCTCTACTTCAGAGTAGGTACTCTCCCAGCACATGAAGAAACTTGAGTGACGTAAGTGTACGGTGATTGGTCGACCACGTGAGCCAATGCATCTCCGGTAACCACCATCTTTAAAAACCAGTGTAACAGCTCGTATTGGCAGCCTTGAAAAATGGGCCAAAACACGGACGAATGGACCGACGGTGAAGTCCAGGCTTTGAGTGTATATGCGACGGGGGAAAATATAAAAATCTTGTGTGTGATGTTGCTAAACCAACCGCTGGCCGGCCTGCGTCACTTCAGCGTTCCTATTAGCGGTGCGAATGCAAACAGAAAAAAGCCTATGAAGGTATGTAGTTCTCGGGGGAGCCCCCCAGTGGGCACTTCCTCTCAGGGAGTTCCCAGAACAGTTTGGTCCAAAAACGCCTGTTGTGGACTGAGCCCAGTTATGCAACTGAATTGCATTAGCAAATTTCTGCATTTTGCACTGTACTGTGATTGTTTTTATTAAACCTTTATTCAACAAGGTAAAAGTCTACTGTGATTAAAATCCCTTGTTTAATAGGGCTCTGGCTAAGAGGCCACCATAAAAACAGCATTACAGCAATAAAGACAACATAAATAGGCAAAAACTACAGTCTCAGAGTATAAAAGAGCATAGTGATTAAAATATACATGAGCCTCCATTGCACATGGCTGATATAAGCATGTACTGTCATTATTCTCAATGTAGATTTCTGTGCTACCAGCAGGTATGCAGATTATCCTGCAAGAAAGCAAATTCAACCATGGGAAAAGGTTATGAATCATCCATTTCACCACATTAGATGGTTGTATAATGTTATCTTCATGCTTAAGGCCCTGGATATTTCTTTTGACCAACATATCCCTGTAGGATTTTATTTAAATGCAGTGTTGTCAAACAGAGTGGGATTATGACGTGGGTGACACCACGCTCTGTTATCTACTTTGAGCTGCTTCTAGTCAGAATATGAGTACAGTAAAATGAGAGTATTAATGCTTAGACTGGACCAAAAAAAGATTAGATGTGTTTTATGTTCATAAAGTGCAATGTATATATAGAGAATTGACAAAATATAAATCTATATAATATATAATCGGATATAACACATCCTGTGTTATCTGTCACCTGCATGCAAAGCTTCCTACAGTGTTGTGAATGCATATGAGCAGATTTTAGTATATGTAGGAGTGGTAGTTTCATGTATTACTTCCATGTGATATTTTTACATTCAATAGAAGCAAAAAGGGAAGCAGCTGGCAAGGAAGCAAAAAAATAATTCTATCAGTATCCACGTTTTCCAAATATAAATAAATAAATATATATATATATATATTTATTTATTATTATTATTATTATTTTTTCTCTACAAGAAAACCTGGTGGGCACAGCTGATGTGTTTTAAAATGCACCAATTACCAACAATAACAGTGATCACTGGCTGTCAAATTGCATGTTATCAGACTTTGACATGATAAAACAGTTTAATGAAGTAAGAAATCATCTCACGGGTAATAAACATGTTTACAATTGTGCAGTGATCGCCTACGATGATACTACTGAATAAAAGCATTGATAGTCCAAGACAGAACTAAGAGTCAGGCGATTTTGTCGGCTACTGTAGCTTTGCAGATGTGATGCTCATGCCACGGGGCAGCTGTGGCTCAGGAGGTAGAGCAGGTCGTCCACTGATGGCAGGGTTGGTGGTTTCGATCCCCACCTCCTCCTGTCCACATGTCAAAGGGTCCATCGGCAGGATACTGAACCCCAAATTGCTCCCAATGGTTGGCAATTTGAGCGGCAAAAGCCTTGTAAATGTAGCCATATTATGCCTCGCTCTGATCTAGCCAGACCTCTGCGTCAACAAGCTCACAGAAGTTGGTTCAACGTCTTTGGAATGCAAGACCTTTGGATATCCTGCAGCAGCCACTTGAATGGCTGTGAGGCTTCTAGTGGGTATTTGGTTAGGTACAAAAGTTCTTTTTATTTTAGTTTAAGTTTAGTGTAAAGGGTAATGGCAGCCCAACGCGTCTCAGTCCTTTTCTAAATGACTTTTGTGCTTAAATATCTGCCTTTTTTTTTGTTTTTGTTTTTTTGCTACAGCCTTATAGAGTAACTGAACCCAGGCAAATAATCTGGCTTGCAATGCCAGCTAGTGTTGACAACATGTTTTTTCCACACCCTGTGTGCTGGCATAGTATAGTGCCTGACTACATCACAGCTGGGTGGGGTCATAAGTACAACAGACCACCACTGACCACACGCAGCTGTGATCATTGGTGTGTTAAGAGGTTAAAGAGACTGAAGGTCAGGGCAGCAATGTTTTCCCTTCATGTAAGGTCTAGTATGTAGTTAACTTTTTAAAAATGTGCAGATTTTGAGCATCAACAAACTTCAATGTGAACAAGCGTGGTTCCCAGCCCAGTTTCTCTTAAAGGGGTCTTTCACCGCTGGAAAGATGGTCTTTTCATAAAACTGGGCTGTCTATGCAGTAGAAAGATGCAAATAGTTTTGAAATTGGTGCTACATGACCAGAGAAAACAGAGGGCTGTGGTATTCCCTTTTGCTCAAAAGGTAAAAAACCAACAACAACCAGAATGCACTAGGCCCATTCCCTGAAGTGTAAACTTCCCCAACTCCTACAAACAGCTGGTCAGAGCTACTAATGTACTGAACTATATTATACTAATCACATTGTAAAACTGGTTAAAAAAAGTTTCCCTTTAAGCATGAAGACAATCTCTTTTTAGTAACTTTAACTTGCTACTTGTCAATTTCCTAAAGTTAACAATTTAACCATGGGGACGCCACTTCAAAAAACCCTCATATGCTTTATTTTTGCTGTTTTGGTGTTAAGGATTGTTGGAATGATTATATTAATTGGGATTCCCACAGTCACTGTTGATGTGCATACACACACATGCACACAGTTTTTGATGCAGTTAAGGACAGCAGAGTCACTCTTCTGGCTTACCAACATAATCCTACAGAGGAGAACTGAGACTTTTATGCATATGGCGGTGCCACTGTAGATAACAGCATCAGAGTGCTCGCTTCAGAAAAGTGCTCCATGTAAAAGGGATTCACCAGGCAGAATTCTAATGCAGAGGATCCGACTGGCCCACATCACCGTGTTCAAGTGGTTTTGTTCCTTCAAAAACGCTGCGTTCTGTAATAGAAGAAAGGAAGGTGATGATGGTGGCACTCTGTTCGGCAGATGTTGGAAAATCAACTTGTTAGGCTTGTATGGCTTCTGACTTTCATTTGTCCTCCAACTAGAACTGATTTGCAAATGAATCTGTCAGTGGTTTGTGCTTGATGCACGATGCTGTAGGTGTGTTATAACAACAGCCTGTTTCTGTACTGAACAAACGACCTCGCAAGGAAAGAAAATCCACCAAAGTGAATCATGTATCTTTTATTTCTGGACCTTTTGTCCTTACTTCTATGGATACCTGGCTAACTGTAGACAATATGACATAAAATCAAGACAGCATGAAAATTTAAACATTAATGGAAAAAGATATTCAGTATGGTAAGCAGTCCTTATAGAGAGAAATGCTTATAAAAAGACTAATTTCTCCACACCCTTGACCATGTTGCATTTCAGCTGCTTGAGAAGCTCTTACTCCACTGTCACTGTGTTGTGCTTAGAACAGACAAAAATGTGCATGAATGCAACAAGTCTTTGTGAAGGTGTGACAAAAGCTATTCTTAGGGCGTTTTCACACCAATATTGCTCTGGTCCGAATCAGTTGAGGACTTTGTAAACTCGGAGCGTTTTCCCCTTGGTTTGGTTTCTTTTCACACAGAGAAAAATCCTAAACGCATCACTGCAAACCAGGTGAGAACGTTCACTCCGCTTATTGGTCAGATGTCTCTGGGGATGTTTCACACTCTGGTACAGTAGGTGGCGGCATGCACCATTGACGTTGGTTTGTAGTCCGCCAGTAAAACCAAAGAAGAAGAAAGTAAATACAGTGTTCTGAACTAGCGAATATTTCTGTGAGGGAAACATTGCTGAATCGTTCTCCGACTAGCTGCTACTGCTAGAAACAGTTTGCCGTTTGAGCCATTTAGCTCAAACTTGCGAAATACACCTGGTAGTTGAGTCGGATCACGTTCCCACCACAAACGAACCGCTCCAGAGTTCATTTGGAACTGGACCAAGACCACCTCTTCCAATGGGTCTTGGTACGGTTGTTTTGGTCTGCATCCGAATGCGATTACTGTGTTCCCACCTGCCCAAACAAACTGCACTAAATGGGCAAACGCACCAGGGTTCGTTTTAACCGAACCAAACAGGTTAGGTGTGAAAACACCCTTAGAAATGTTAGAAATTACTAACTGAGGTAGATGTAGAAGGAAAAGTGGGTACATCAAAAAGGTACATTATTATGCCACAAAACAAAATGCAGATATTTTTATTAAATTAAAAAAAATTATTTTCCCCTGTTATTTTATTTTTGTCTGTCTAGGAATGGTCAGCTAGTCCAAAAGTTGGACACTTATCTACTCAAATCAGACAAAACAACCTTCATTATTAAATCTGCATGAGCAGCTGCTGGTTTAGACAATTGGCTGCTTTTTGGATCCAATGCGAACTCTGGTTTGGCGTCAAAATTAAAATTAGGATTGGAATTAAGTTGGAATTTGGTTTAGGTTGGAGTAAGGATGTGTTCAACCTTTAGTCAACAGTTCTTAAGAGAGTTTCAAACACAACCACAGCTGATTGGTGTGAAACTACAAAATGTGTGGTGTGAACTACATGACAACTGTATCCATGGTGATTCTGTCATTTTTAAGCAGCAATGGCGATGGTCAGGAATGTAGTGGAGAGTGTCAAGAGGCTGAATGAATGGTGTGAGTGAAGGCCTTGAAGTGTGAAAACCAGGTATATGTGTGTCAAGTCATCTGTGTGTATTGCTGAGTCCTGAAACTCTATTTTCTGTAGAAGAAGTGGAAAAAAAAAACTAGCAGTGTAGTGAGATATTCTCAAACATTTCCTATTCCCAACCAAGAATGTCCTTTTTCTTGATTGTAATTTGGCAATCTGCCTTACTTTGTATTCCTGTTATATGAAAATAACTGAGGCAAAGACTTCCATATCAGGACACCAAGGTGTGTTATCATATTTCCATTTTTAAAGTCTGTTTATATGTCATTTAACTAATAGTTAGCTCTGGTAATGTAGCATCTATATATGCTAATTATCTATGCTATAATTGCTACAATCATTGCAGTTTAGTATAACTTGTGCACAGATTTAGACCAGTGGTTAAAGTGTTGACCAGATCTTTGTTTAAGGTGTCCTTTTATACAGTTCCACTGGTTCTGTATCCTGGTTCCAGACCTCAGAAATGTTTTTCAGGCTATCGATAGGTCTGGTGTGGTGCTCAATGATGACTGTGTTCCTGGTTTGAAAAACAACTGTCATCTGTCTATCTCTGTCTTTACTTTCCTTTCACTCTCTCTTCGCTCTGTCCGCCACATTTCCTCCTCTTGCTCGCCCACCAAAAGTCCACTGAATTTCTCTTCATCTCTCTTTCCTGTCTCTGTCTTCCTGTCCACATTATTGGCCATTACTTCAAACTCGTTAAGTGTAATAATCTACAGTACGTTTAAAGTTACAATATGCACATTTTTGCCTTCGAGGCAGGAAATATAGCACAAGTCCCGCCCTTTTCTGCTTCATTTTGTGAAGTTCTCAACCTGTCACTCATTGTGCCACTCACCTTGATGAGCAGTCTGCCTTCAAAGTGTGTCGCCTGCAGCTGAGGTAACCAGCATCAGTGAAGCCTCCACAGGCACTGAAGAAGCAGCCAGTCTGCAAGAAACAACAAAGCTGATGCCGCTGAATGTGTCTTGTCTGCAGCATGTTTATCTGTTTTAAGATGTTTCTGTTGGCAGCTGTCATGGGCTTGATGTCTATATTTGTGATGTGCTTGATGTTTATACCTCAGTTCAGCTCACATCCAAATGGTATACACATCAAAATGGTGGGTATCAGAAGAAAAATGTTAATGAATCATTTAGTGAAGTTCGGCTTCTGCGAAGGTAAATCATTGCCTAGAACTGCAAATTTGAGAACATTTTGTGAAAATGTGTTAAAAATATGTGAGCTGTGGTGAGCCTGAATTTGACAGTGACAAGCTTTTATAGCAAAAAATAAGAATCAAATTGTCCATACAGACTTGCTCAAAAATGCTCCTGCAGCTTAGTCCACTTCTCTATTAACAGGTGCAGCAGTAGCAGGATGCTATTATACAGCCACAAAACCTGTTAGACAGGAGGTCGCGGTTTATAGATGGGTGGACAAAGTGACTTTGACAGGAAACTCTGCATCCTGTTTCCTACTGACAATGACCAAAGTCATTTCCTAACCTTTACCAAGTTTATGTGCCCGAACCTAACCATACCGTAATCATGGTGACAGCAGATCAGAAAACGCCTTTTTGTCACGGTTTTGGAAGGCACTGAAAAACTAAGTCGTCCTGCTGTTAGAGGAGCAACATTTATGGAGGATACTCTTGTCGCTTTGGAATGACAATGTACGCTTTTGTTAACCCTGCCTCTCACTCAGTGTATACTGGGATAAGCTCCAGTCTTAAGACAGTTTGTCTTAATGTGGGGACTTTAGTTTTTAAACTGTCAATCAGATCTTTTTGCCCTTTTGTTTACTTAATTAGTACTAAACCAAATTAAATAAAATCAGTAAAAAGGTCTTAAATGGCTTTACATTTTTCTGTCAAATACTGTCACCCCCTCCAACTCCGTCCAATCTCTTCTTCTCCAACTCTCTCTAACTAACTCTAAAAACTGCTGTAGCTCCACTGCCTCTAGATAGAAGTTAAATGACAGGAAACACACTGTGAGGTTCATGTTTTCTTTCAGACTTAGGTCGTGTATTATTAAACCCTTCTTACTCCTAATTTATTTGACTTTGAATCCCTCAAAGGCAAAATGTCATTCATTAAAGCCTTTATGGGTACTGAGGTTTTAGTATTTTAATTTAGTGAGCTTCCTATCACTCCATGACTTGTGTGTCTGTGCGTGGGCATGCAAATGTGTAAGTTTGCAGCTGAAGGGCACAGTTATCTTGCACCTAAATGTGCAACTCTTTAGAGCTGCCATGACCTTCAGAAAACTATTCATCCATAAAACTGATTGTGGATCGTGTTTGGCTCACTCACAACTGAAATCTACGGGCAAAGGTGGCGAGGCTGTTATGTGTTCCCTCCTCTCAGTTTTCAGTATGAATGCAGGTAACTCGGCCATTCAAACATTTGCACAGCACCTTTTCTCATTTCTCCCAAACCCTGCC
This sequence comes from Maccullochella peelii, assembly GCA_002120245.1. Taxonomy (NCBI): domain Eukaryota; kingdom Metazoa; phylum Chordata; class Actinopteri; order Centrarchiformes; family Percichthyidae; genus Maccullochella; species Maccullochella peelii. Next base: position 16,518 of record LKNJ01001446.1, read on the forward strand.
AACCTCACATCTGTGTTAAGCAAGTAGCCAAGAAAACAGTCAGTTTTAGAATAATGCCGTTTTGTTCCAGGTTGGTTTAAGACTTCTGAATTGACGCCCAATCAGAGCCTTTGTGGGCAGAACTAAAGTAGATGACTTGATCAAGCTGTGTCACACAGATAAAGACATTTTCATTTCATTTTCAACATGCAGTCATAGAATAAATTCAACATTTTCATAAACCTAAGAGGAGTTCATCATCAGTATTATTCATCATCAGCTCTAGATGCTGTTTCAGATGCGCCATATTCCTAACGCCCCAACCCTATCACCAAGATCTGTGCGTGGCAACTATGGTTAAAGTAAGTGAAAGATGGTAGTTATGGATGAACTATGGTTGAGGTAAGGATTAAGGTTAGGCAAGATTGGCGTTGAGGTTAATAAAAAGGCGAATGTTAATGCACTGCTATAGTAAAAACAGTAGGTTAAGGAAGTAGCTCTGCAACATCTAACAGATGTTATGTCAGCAAAACCTTTTTTTCCTGGATTAATTAATAATTAAGCAGTACAGGTTGTACTATCACATCACAATACAGTCAAAAAAGATCTAAAGATGGAGCCTAGGTGAAAACAAGAATCAGTATTCAGTGAAGACAGGGCCGGACTAAAAATATATTATAATGGAAGCAATGTAAATAAATGACTCCTTTCCTATTCATCAGTGGCCACAGGCCTCCCAGTAAGGACAGAAACCATTACAATGACGAATATGACCCAGAGCGGCGCGCTCAACGCACCCCGCTGCATGCTGGGAGCCAAGCAGGCGAGGTGGCGGGTGAAACCTGGGCCTGGGGACCTCCTGGGGAAAACAAATTATCACTGATGGGGAAAAAAAGCTGAGAGTCTCCGCCTCTCTCTAGACCACATTTTTACGATCACATTATATCATCTCCGCTGTGGGTTACCGCCATGATGGAGAAGAAGGGTTTTTTCTGCAGATTTAGTGGTCGGGACGGTGAGGAGATGTACATTCACTTTATGGTCATTAGCAGCGAGAAAAGTGCACCTTTGCTGCTGGTGCTTTGGCACCTGTCCCAATTGGTTTGAAAACGATAGCATGGCCCTTGTGGTATCATTTGAAACCCTGTAAATGCTCTCCACTAGTAGCTTAGCCTCTAAAGAGACATATGAGCTTTAGTGATTATACACATCATATGAATATTAATGATCACTGCACGGCTGCAGTCCAGACTTTCTGTGTTTATATAGCTGTGAAAATAACTGCAATATTTGTATGATAAATGCATTATGTTCCTTTTGGGGAAATAAAGTTTATTAAGCTGATATTCATGCTCCAGTATATCTATATTAAACATCATTTTAATATGTTTTAGTTTTGTAGCATTAAATTTCAATTTACTTTTTTTGGAATTCATAATTTAATCTGGTGATAGTGTCTTTGTGTTTAGTGTCTCTTTATGTTTTACTTAAATTTTGCATGATTTTGTTATTTGGATTTATTTTTCAATTTGACATCTGTATAATTTTTCATGCTCTTAATTTTGCTTTTTTTTTTTTATTAAAATGGTGGACACATCAACACCCCCCCCCACACACACACACACACACACACACACACACACACACATTCACATCCATGCGGAGTTATGCACACACAAACACAGCAGTGATGCTGCAACCTTGGTAATTAGTTAATTTTTGACAGTCAGACTCACCTTTTGTAGCCTTGCGAACTATGTGCCTGTTTGTCAGAGAGACACACAGAGAGAAAAGAGCAGGTAACTAAGGGCTGAGTTATGTGACCCATGAGGATCAGGAAAAATGAGGAAGGAAGGGAAGGAAGGGAGGGAGGAAATGAGGAAAAAGGGAACAGAATTACCTTGTGAAACATTTCACTGTCAAAAGTTCCTCAGATTTATCAACCCAGTTTTCTGTCTGCCTTTCTCTTCAGATAATTGGAAGGAAGCGTCTGTGTGCACAGAGCCACAGGGAGACAGAAAACATATTTTGGCAGAGCTTGACAGGTTAGACAATGGTAGAAAAAAGAACAAATGCTGTCAGGAGACAATAGCAAGAAGACTAGAGGAGGGCTGCTGTGTGTGTGTGTGTGTGTGTGTGTGTGTGCGTGCGAAACCCTGTGTTCATGGGTAAATGTGTGCATGTTTGTATTTACATGCATACTTGTGTGGGTTTGTCCTTTCATGCACCTTTCATGTAGCGTCCTAGCAGCAGTGAGATCAACTGACCGTCTGCTGTTAAAGGTCACAGTTTAATTATCTGCAGTAACTCGACCACTGCTGTCTCCTCAAGTCGAGGTGCACTAAGGGCGCGTGTCCACTTCACCGAACGAAAAAAAATCTCAGGCGCTCTATGGCATTCAATACTCCAGTGGTAATACTTACATTAGATTTGTGGTTTGGCAGTGGTGGCATAAAGGTCAGAGAAGCTTGTGACCGGAGAGTTACCGGTCTGTGGTTGTGGTTGCACTGGGCAGCTTCCGGGTGTGGATGTGGTCAGGGCATGAGAGAGAGAGAGAGAGACTTCCCAGATTATATAATGGTTAAAAAATGCTTTGTGTTTTTTGTCAATTTTAGAATGAACCTTTCTTCTCTGAAATAAGAAGAGGCCTTTTTCCATCCCATACATCTTTTCACATGTTTGAGTCACATCACATCACTCAGCAGGGTTCTAATATGGGATGAAATGATTACTTGATTAATCGACATAAAATTGACTTAGTAATTGAATTTTGATCATCAATTCATCGTTTGAGTAATTTCTTAATTGAAAATACCAAATATTTGCTTGTTCAAGCCTCTCAAATGTGACGACCTGCTGCTGTTTACTCATATAAATGTTTACTCTTTGGGTGTTGAACAAACAGGTTGAAAACATCCGTTTAGGCCCAGGAAACTTTTCACTTCTCACTATTCAATCATTTATCAGTTAGTAGGAAAAATAATCGATAGATTCATGCATAATGAAAATACTCATCAGTTTCAGCCGTAGATGGATGGATGGATGGATGGATGGACAGATATAGATGAACTTGAATGGCTGGCAGGATTGTACACTGGCACCAGTGAGCGCTGTCGACTCTGTGCTACTGACAGTATTTGACATTGAATTTGGCTCCAGCCTGATCAGCTCCAACTTGCCCCACAGTGGAAACCAGCTGATGTTTTACTCATCTTGTCTGAAATAACCCGACCCACCATAAACCACATCCTGCTGCTGGGGGGTCCTCACCTACAATAGGCTGGAACAGGCCAGCTCTGCCCCCTAATAACGTTGCCCTCTGGCTATCTGCATTCATTTTCGGCTCCCCCGCTGGCTCTCTTTACCGCGTCCGAGCGTCCGGCCTCGTGGACGCTCCGGGAGGTCTTCATTTCGGAGCGCGTGTGGGCCCAGATAAAATGAAAATTACAACCTCGTTTAATGGTGTCGTTTAAAATCATGCTGAGGCCTGAGATAGCATGGTGCCTCCCGTCCACTCTGTCTTCTCCTGGTTTTTTCTCTGGTCTTCAGTAAGATGGTGATGAGCTGGGTGAAACCAGGAGGCCAAACACATGCTACTGAAGGGCCATAGATGCTGCTTTTAAGATTATTTTAATGGAATTTTGCCTCTTTTTAGATAGTGGAATATGACAGAAAATAAAGGAGAGATAGGAAGAGGTCATACTGACTGGCCAAAAGTATGCGGACACTTGGACATTACAGCCATATGTGACCGTTGAACATGTCCTTCCAAAACCATGGGCAAACAGCTAAATTCTCAAGATTTTGGAACCTGGCGGCAGGGACAAAAGCATTGTGAGGTCGGCCACTGATGTTGGGTGATCAGGCCTGGCTCGCAGTCGCATTACAGTTCATCCCAAAGGCTGGATGGGGCCGACGTCAGGGTCAAGTCCGGTCATGTTCTTCCACACCAAACTGGAAAACCATTTCCTAATGGACCTGGCTTTGTGCACGGGGGCATTGTCATGTTGAAACAGGAAAGGGACGAACACAAACTGTTGGAAGCACACTGTTGTCTAAGATATGATTGTATGCTGATGCATTAAGATTTCCCTTCATTGGAACTAAGGAGCCAAGTGCAAACAATTAAAAGCAGGCCCAGAGAGCAGGCCAAAAGTACACAAAAATACGTCCACATGCATTTGTAGTGTATGTATCATGTTCAAATGAAGTCGGGTCAATGCAATAGTATCAATAAATATGACACAAAATCCTAGAAAGTTTAGTGACCTAGACACACCCGATCATCTGGTGTAAAAAAGCTGAATTTGTGTCCTAGAAATTCATGCTTTATTAATTTCTTGATTAAATTGAATGAAAAGACAAATAATCTACAGGGTCAAACAGCAGTGGGGAAATGCGTCACAAAATTATGTATTTCATTAAATACATAACTCGTTTATTTGCCAACTTCTGTGTAGGCGCATGCTGTGACCAATTTGTATCTCTGATGAGCAACAGTAAATTCAGCCACCCTCTCCGTTTAACCCACATCTGTTGGCATCATTAACATCACCTCCTACTTCTCGATTCAGCTCGGCTCTCCTTCCCCGATTAAAAAATAAAGAAAACACAGTTTGATTTATACACTGCCACAGGCCAGCTGAGCGATCGTCCACCCCAGCGCTATCAAGGGCGTCTCTGATTTGACTACAAATAATCAATTATTTCAGCTAATGACCCTACAAGATCCTCTTTAGACGAGGTCGAGCTTCCACTTGGCAGGCGTCCCCTCCGCCCCCGCAGAGTCGACAAGCTATCTGACATTAGCGGGCGCTGACACGTCCTCCCAGCCTCCCTGATGGACTGAAGGACCAGCTCTCCTCTGCTGTGACGGAAAACGCTCGGTCTAAACACTCAGCTGTCTTGTCATCCCAAACGGCCAATCTGCAGTGTTTTTATATCAAGGGTGTTGTGCTTAATTAGACGGCGGCAGGAAAGATGTGCGAGAGCGATGTGGATGTGCCACAGGTCAGGAGATGATTGTCAAACTGTCATGTAGTAAGAATATGATCAGCATAAGGACCCAGCAGGCTGTCTGCATGGTTCTTAATTCTTCTTTTGCAGAAAGTTTCAGTTCAGGTTCAGATGGTTCTCAGTGTTTAGTTTGATTTTCCCAAATGGTTTGGTTTGGTGTCTTTTACACCGAGAAGTTGATCACATTATGAGAACTGGATAGCGACATTTTTAGTCATATTTTACGCGCTCATTTGCTCTTATGTGTTTCGTTACTGAATAATCGGAGATACATACAGTATAATACAGCTAATAAATGAGGAACATCTCCGTTGTCAAACTCGATTACAAAACAGTCGGACCCTTCAGCAGAGTCAATACCTGCTGATTCAGGAGACTGAACACTTGTTATTCAGTCATTCCAAACAGGTCTATTCTTGGTGTTGACTTTTGGTGAACACCATAATCCTCTGCAATTAAATGGACCACAGACGGCCTTGGTGCCATTTTGTGTCTGGCAAACAGAGCTGCTGCACAAGTTAGTATTTCTGGATTTACTAATTATGTTGGATTTGGATTTGTAAATCTTCAGCGTGGCCTGCTGGGAGATAAAGCAACATTTCATACTCATACAAAAACATGGTTTAGCCGCCGTCTTGTGTGGTTGTGTGATTTTGTGGTTGTGTTTTTTCAACATTGTTGCAACAAAAAAAAGTAACCCACAGTACTCCAACAGGAAAATGAATTTCAGATTCAACACTGCAGAGCATAGCTATGCCCAGCTCAGTCTCCAAGGTTCAAGGGAGGGTTGTTTTCCAGTAGCTTTATTTTGCTCACACCCTTTGGGAATGATAAATATGCTTGTTTTACAAAATGATGTCATTTGAATACATAATGATGTTCCTGCGCTCCAGAGTCAGGCTCAGTTTCTGCTTTTGTTAGCCTGGGAGGGGTTGGATTGTAACTATGTGTTTTTAGAAAAACAACAATCAAAAGACTGCTAATTAAGCCCTAAAAACACAACTGGATTTAATAAGCAACGAGCATTAAGGTCATAGAAATCTGTTGTTTTTTCGGTTCTATATCTCTTGTAATAATTTTATATTTTCTGCAAAGACGATCTATTGTGGGCAGCATTGCAATCAAAACAAACAACATGCAACAGTGCTTTGATTGAATTTATGTCTTCACAACTTTTCCAGCACTCTCACGCCGCTTATAGCTGAAATATGAATTGGCTCTGCCATTATCTGCTTCTCTGAGAGAGGCATTGCATCAATTTTACATGGGAATGTCACACAAGCTGGCATGTGTCTTAATTTGTTTGTTTATCATGTAAGGTAATTTAAAATCTGAGCTGACAGTGCCAGTGATTGTATCACGCATGTCCACCTTCTGTTGCTCATGGTAACAATTGGATTTGAGCTTGAACAAAAGCATGAAACGTGTTTGTTTGTTTTGTTTGTTTTCTTTTTTTTTTTTTTTTTATAGGAGAAACGAGACGTAAAACAAAAAATGTCATGCACCCTCACAGCAGCGCAACGTCCCTGTCATATCCTCTGGCTGACATGGAATTCACTCAGGGGGGCGGACATGTTCGTCCTGTTTGCATGCAGAAGGGGAAACAATGGGAAACGATGCCAGACAGCTTCCTTTCCTCTCCTGTTTTCCCCTACATCTATTTCCCACACTGACACTGAAGCTAAAGTCTTCTGCATCGTTTATAACTGTATCCTCTGAGTGAACCCGCTCTCTGTTTACAGGCACGTCTCTGTGTCATGTGTGGGCTCGGTCGCAGTTTAATATCTGCTGAAGTTCAATTAAAATGAGCATCCATCTTCAGCAGGTAAAATGCCACCTCTGCCGCCATCATCCTTGACCTCTTCCTTGACTCTCCCTTTAGAAGACTTTGCTCGCTGTGCAGTTGTGGGCTGATGCAGTCTAGAGTCTGTCTCAAGCAAAATTAGTCATATCAGCGTCCAGTAAACACATCAGCTTAACATCAAATTGAATTAGGGAATGTAGCTGCAGGATGAATCATTCATGAGTGAGGAATTGTTATGGTCAGAAGGTTATTCTAGCAAATCTGAGGAAAGAATGCAGCACAAAAATGATATTGGCACTTGTGAAAATAAAAAACAGCTTTTCTTTCATGGAGTTAAATGCTGAAATTTGGTTTATTGTGCTAGTTTTTTCTTGCAGGTATTTAAATTGTCAAAGATGACATGAAAAGGGTTATTTCATATTCAGCGCATGGAAATGTCTCTTGAACAGGACATGTACATTTGAATGACTTTTACCTGGTGAAATATGGGCAAGAAAGAGAGAAAACAGGAACAAAGAAATGGCTTATATGTTCATAAATAAATAACTCACTCTGTAACGTAAGTGATGTACCCAGCAGGTGAGGAGGATGGTGAAAAGGAGCTCCTAATGGCTTGGAAAATTGAGGATAGCTAAAAATAGTAACTCCACCATTAGTTTCTCAGTCAGTATTTCAAAAACATTTGTGACAGTATTCTCAGAGGCCAACAGATGAAAATGTACAGTAACTGGTTACCATGGCATCCTTGTGGGTCATGGCCCAAGATGTGACATTTGGGATTTGACTCAAGACTTTGAATTTTATATTCGTCTGTTCACCTCTAATGTATTTCTTTAAGGGTAAGTCTGCTGTTATTTTATCTTTTATTGTTAACAACAATTCTTCTGAAGAAACTAAAACGAAAACGATCATGGATTTATCCAGCTGACAAGTATTGTGATTGCTACAAGTTAAGGGTCTCTTAAAGAGGCATTCATGGGGATTTACACATGGCGACTACGACTCAGCAAAACAAAAGGATCTAATAAAAGATGTTGCATTATCAGAAATGTAGGATCCAGCGTTTTTGGAGCTTTATATAAACTAGGGACGAAAAGTCAGGATATCTCAGCCTCTACTGGATTGATTTTGACTACTTTTTAAGTAGTAACTGTCTCTTGCAAGTCCCCAATTAAGTGCAGTGCTAACTGACTTTGATTTTGCACATCTTCAGTTTCTCTACTCAGATTTAGTCCAGAAACAGCTTTAGTCAGAATAAGATTCATTGTCATAGGCCCTGTTCTGTATTTGTAACTGCCCATCATGTAGTTCACTTGCACAAAATCTACAAACCAACCCACACATTCATCTTTCAAAGTTCGAAGCAAGCCTTTCAAAGGTGAGGTCAAAGGCACTGCACATGCAGTGCAAGTGTAGCTTTTATTTTGGCTAAACCAGCTTCTCAAACTCAGATTTGGGGCCTCAAACAAGGTTGCCTGGTATGCAACAGTGTTAGTGTAAGATGACCCACGACTGGTCATCAGCACACAGAGCCTCACTTGTCGCCATAGCAAGGAAAGCTCTCAAGTATATCACGTAACAGACTGTCGTAAGGAAACAAGAAGGATGACAGCGGAGGTGGATGTGTGTTGGTCTGCCTTGAAGTGTGCCTAACTACATTCATTTCCACTATAGAAATTAAGATTTAAAGAATTCAGAGCAGAAGAAGAAGATTTAACATCTACTTTTTTATTTTATTTTTTTACTGTGTTGACTATGTATGACCATTATAACCATTATAGCTGGGTCCATATGTCCAGCATAATATCATATTACAAAGGAAAAATGTACTTATCACCAACATCACTAGCCTTAGCTTCTGCTGTAGTTGTTGCATGCCAACAATGGCATTGGTTCTTCTGGTAAATTAGCCATCTTGTAAAGTAGCTAATGAAGCCAACGTGGACTACAGGGTTACTAAACGTGTGTGATAGTGACTTAAAGTTTAAAATCAAAGTCAACAAACAGCCTTATTTTTTTCAGTTACTTTGCCATTTACGGTGTAGAACCCAAAATAGTTCCACACTGCTTCTCAGATGCTTTGGTGTCGTGAATATCCGCTCAGAATTACTAGATTAGTTTACTGATAGGTCGATGTGGCATGCAATAGATCAAGCTGATAGTGAATTTTTAGAGCGCCCTCTGTTGGATCGTACATAATCAAGGGACGGTTTCAGGGCTTTTTCTAGCCTGGTTGTTATATACAGTATAAAATATACTGTACTTACTGCTGTTATATTGTAGTATTTGCATACAGTTAACTTTGGATCCCTATGATGATGTACAATATATTGTGACACAACTGTACAGCCTCTGTGTGACAGCTGGCTGCTTAGTGTATTGTAGTATCTTGACGGATTGACTGGCTGACGTGATCTGCAGGAACATACAGTATGTAGTCACTCCACAATTATGTAGCTCTTGGTACATCTACATTACACTGCTAATTGTCAAACTAATAACCAAATGCCCTGCAGGACAAATGAATGGCAAATTAACTTCCAGACACCGAGTTTCAGCTCTGTTGCTCCAGTTTGTCAGCGGCGTCAGGAGGTGACCTGGAAGAACTCTGACGACCCCTCGGCAGCGCCGACTCTCCGTCGCAGAGTGCCAGACGCTCGGCTGCAGCCGCAGTGAGCGACGTCAGCCTCAGTATCCATTTCAGCCTCTGCCACCTGTCCCACTCTGTCAGTGTCAGAGCACATTTCATCAGCAGGCCAAAAGCCATTGGCTAGATTTAGCTACTGGCTCACAGAAGGGGTTCCTTCATGGGTCATTATGCACCAGAATAGCGGGCTGTTTACGAAGCCATTACCGCAGGCGCTCAGGGTGTTGTGTGGTTTTTGGGGGTCTGTTTGATACCAGTGGCTGAGTGTTGGATATATTTAATTATATCTTATCATCTGGGATCATGTAAAAGCAGAATGTCCAGTTGGATGAGGTGAGCGCAGGCTTGGCAGGGAGTCAGAGGCGTCCTGTCTGACCATCATTAAAGCCTTTGTGGACTTTTCAAAACGTCCTTCACTCTCCAACAACAGTGCTGCAGCTGAGGCTGTAGAGAAGTGTCATGTCCAAAAAAACAGAATACAACAATTTTGCAATATTTTGCTACATACAACAAAGGAGGCACATGCATGAAATTATTTGTCCAAAAAAAGACAGAATTTGTTTTCTTTTTTTTACTTACGGTCCTGCAAAATACCTTTTTGTTGTTGGATTCACTGATATAGACAGTATCTCACTACTTGCATAATTTCAACACAATTTACTGTCTAGAATAGTGGTTTCCAACCTGGGGCTCACCGAGAGGCCACAGGATGTATTTTACAAGGTCATAAGATAGTGAAGCAGTATTTCTACTTTTTACATCTTCAGGTCTTTAAATTCATTAAAGTAAGAGACTCAGAGAAGGAAAAATCACTTTTTGGTTGACATGCTCACAGTCCATTGGCATTATGCACTGGGGCTTGCAAGTAGACAAAGACAAAGTGTGGCAACCACTGGTCCAGACACGTTGTTCATTCTTGTGAGAGCCACATGTGATGAAAAGGTGTTTTCTTTGCTCACGGGAATAAAAGGGATGAAAATGTCTCATTAGTATCGTACATTCACTTCAGTCGTACAATCACATTTCGTCTTAGAAGGAAGACAAGCAGTGAGTCGATGTATAAAGACACACAAAAGCATCTTGGATTGATTCCCTTTTTTCCAGAGGACCATTGATGTGGCTGATCAAGCCGTATCTCTGTATCAAAAGCTATCCTCCTTGTCCTAGCATCTGTTTTGTAACTTCAAATACGGCCTTCTTAGACGGGGTCACTCCAACATCCCTCAACTCCATGTGAATAAAGACATTCATCTTTTTGCTAATGCATCAATAAAACTGCTCGTATAACTGGACACTCCAGTAAATTTTGATTAAAGACCTCCTAACACTTCAGCGCCTGATGGTCGTCTGAAAGGAAAGCCCCATGTCATAAACTCGTTATGTAACCCTCAGGATGAAATATAAAGCACCTTTCATTATCCTTGCTTATTTCTGTCCCCAAACTGAGAGGCAGTGTGTTAAATAAGTTCTAAAACATGAGATAAAAGCTGCGGTTCAGTAATTTATCTAAAATGCTAATATTTTCTTAGGGCGAAAAAAAAGGCTGAATAATTTAATACAGTTCAACTCTGTTACATCCCGGTCCAGTGATAAGGGGGAGTTATCTGCTGGTGCTGGCCTTTTGAATGCTAAGTAGTGTCATTTTTTGGTGGAGCAAATTATCTTAGGCCGTTCCATTCGAAGCTCTGCATAAATGCAGAGGTGATAAGGACTTTTTAGGACTCATGTCACTTCAAATTCCAGTTTTTAACAAACTCTAATCTGCCTCAAGTGAAAAGTTTGAAAAATGTCCATATTCAAAATACATTTTTATACGTGCAGTGTGTGAAGTATTTTTCTATCCATATCGCAGCATACAGGCAATGTATTGTTTGTACATGAAAGCTCACTAGAAGTATCAGTGTCAGAGTACAGTTTTAGTTTAGTTTGTCATTAAAACACTGAAGTCAAGTACATTCAGTAAAGTAGCCTTGCATGTTTACCTGACTGAAGTCACACGTTATTAGACTTACTAAAAGTGAGCTACATTTGAATACATTTCCCTTGCTTGAGTACGTACATTTAGTTAAAAAGTATATTAATGTTTGTACCACCTCAAGTCTATCTAAAATAATCCTTTTTAATAATTTTTTATATGTAATTTGAATGTTTACTACATATCTTTCTGAAGCTATACTTTTTATTAAGTATAAAGTATCATATTTCTGCATTATGCTTTAATATATTGCAGAAAGTGTGTTAATGCTATAACTGCTTGAAGGGTAACTTGGAATTATATGTACAGTCAGTGATTGTGGCAAGTGATTGAAGGATTCATAGAAAAAGGTGGTAAATAAAAAAAACAGCCAGAATGACGGCAAAAACAAAATATAGTACAAACTAATCTATAACAACAACCCTGAAATTAAAAAGTACCACAGTAAAAATAAAATACCCAGACATACAATTATGTGTTTTAGTTACTCAACTTGTGGCAAGGTTGTTTGTTAGGTTGTTTTTCTCAAAGTATTTCAAATCAAATTTTAACTTTTAACAAATGTGAACATTTGGACTTTCCATCCTCCTAAATTTTAACACTGTATATCTCTTCATTTTAGAATATAAAGTATATATTTTTATATAGTGTATTTTCTTTTCTCTTACTTTGTTTATTTTGACCGTTATGCACCACAACACCAAGGCAAATTCCTTGTATATAAAAATCTACAGTCTGTCTGAACAGCTGATGGCTGAGGAGAGCTGATACCTTGTTTTTGACCAAAGTACGAGACAGACCGAACACCAGACTGACTGACGTTTGGAGGTCCCGCCACGAGCGAAGCAAAGTATATAAACTCATTAAAACTCATTTAAAAAGAGCAAAAGTGCAGCTGTAGGTAAAAGGATTCAGTAACATCTGAGACTTGTACAGTGGCTACGTTTGCATATTCCTAGAGCCGAGCTCAGGGTTTATTGTACGTTGGCACCAAGTTAAGCAACTTTTGTTGAAGTTTCTTTTTTTTTTTTCTCTGGGGCTCAACACTGCACTTTGCTACGGTGCAAGTACTTCTTGACCGAGTACTGTATGTACATTTTCTTATATTTTAATGCCAGGTGAGCACTGACTGAGTTTTCTTAAGATAACTAAAAATAAAACACAGATGCTACAACAGCAAGGCAGTCTTTCTCTATTAAACATCCTTCCCAAAAGACATTTTCCTCCTCACACATTCACCCTTGCTCGTGTTCTTTGTCGGTTCTTTTATTGTCAGCAGGGATTGAAAGCCTCTTTCTCATAAGAAACCTGCCTTTTGAATTAGTCGCTTTTTGCTGTGAGTTCTCTCGAAAATGACTTGTGCTGACATTTCTATGCAGGCGATCAGTCTTTGTTGGCTCTGTTTAATCTTGCCTTTTCCCTCGGAGCATCTGCACTCTTCAATCATTATAAAGTCAGAGGGAGGAACCCAAAAAAAAAGTTCAATTCAGGCTAGATGGAGCACCGCTGTCTTTGTTTTCGTCATTGTTGTTTGCCCCTCGCTGTTGATGCTTGTTTTACTGTCCTTTCATCACATCATTGTGACTGTCAGTGCACTTTGTCTTCCTCCTGAACGGAAGCCTTGAGACTTTCTTCGAACGTAACAACGAACACTGTTGTTGTGTGTGAAAAGAATGGTATTGACACAACACAGTTTGTGGGGTGAGTTTATTAATGCCAATGGACGCGCAGCCCTCAAACCAATCATAAATTTCCAATTCTTAATAAAAAATAAATGAATAAATTTTCATTCCTGGGCTTTTTCTTCATGAACAGCAGTCAATGATCAAGGATCAAACAGGTACAACTGCACGTTAATATTGCACTCCCATGAAATCAGGGGATTGATGAGACAGATTAAAAATAAATAAATAAAAAAAAGTCAAAATCGATGGTGTCCTGACTTTTAGTAACTAGTAGGGTCAAGCTCCAAATATGCTGGATCCTACTTTTCCCATAATGCAACCAGTAGTATGTTTTTACTATACTGCATTCATGCAATAATGGGGGACTGGCAACAATTGGAAAAGCTTTATTATTAAGACTTGGGAGATTTTCATGCATTATTCAGTTGTAATTAGCCTAATCATAATGGTCTATTAGCCATTGCACTTGGTTGGTTAGTTAGCTCCTTTTTAATTTGATAGATTTTGGATTGGAGTTGATATTAGATATTGTTTAGACGTAACTGCCCGTGATGGTGTCTTTTTTGCCATTAGTTTATGGACATGCTAAATGAGAGATACCATAGCTGTCAGAAAATTCCTAATAATTCAAAATCACAACTATGAGGCCGATGTGAACGTTTTTTCCCACTTTACTAATTATGGTCTGAATTATATGATGTAAATGTTGCGTTAGACCCTTCCTGTCTGCTAAATGGCGTTTTCTCAGACGGCAAAGCTCCTCCAGAGCCACAGAAGACATCCTCATGACTATTAAACTCACCTTTACGTGTAAAATGGGTGGAATGCCCCTTTAACCACAACAAGCTCGAACAAACAGGAAACACAAATATTCCTTACATGTTCATGGTTGGTTTATAGTAGCCTCTGGGATTCTTCAGTTACTACTAACGTCAGGAAAAATAAAACACATTTGAAATGTAATGTTATCACACTTGAATGAATACCCAAACAAGATCAGGACCTAATTTAATCTCAAAGCTCCCGTTAAAAGCCTGTTTTTGTTTCTTTTCGCCTCTGGCTGGAGCGGGCAAAAGAGGGAAGAGGGGGAGAAAAATTTAGCTTCACGTCATTTTCAAAGTATAAGAGTCGGAGTATTTGGCTGCTTAAAACCTAATCTTGCAAGAAATGAGTATCTCCTCTTAAAATGTGAATTTATCATTTAAAACATAGATGTGATGTACACGATTAGCCTAGTTTGAGATGTTGGTTTGTAGATAAGACGGTATCATACCCTGATGAGCTGATAGCACAGCTCACACTTAACTTAAGGAAGAAAACCAGCTCCAATCGCTGTGACAGAAAGGTTCACATTTTCACCGTTGCTGCACTGTTGCTCGACTCCCAGGAGCTGATCAAATCTTTTTATGCTCTTGCAATTGCCGGAAGGCACTGAGGCAATGAACCGGCAACTGGTGGTTTGAAAGGCTTGAGTTTTATGTAACAATACGTCTGCTGAGGTGTATTTTCCGGCATTTTGAGAAGTAATAGGTTTCAGTTGCTGCTGCTGCTCTGCTAATGGGAGGCGCAGTACATGCAGGAGAGACTCTGGGAAATCTGAGTGCCTCTCACTGGTCTCTGCAGGTCTGGGTTGAAAAATATTACACACATTCAAAGGTAATTCACACATTTGCGGAGCATTTTAGACGTCCATTTCCTGTCCATCTCTCAGAACCGGTACTCCAATATCTACAAATTCTAAAAATCAGCTCTGACAAATGAGTCAATATGCGACTGCCCTTCAAATGACCCCGATGTCCAACTTTTACACATGTTCTGAAGTATATCTACCTGAAAAATATGTTTGTACACTACTGATTTGCTTTGCCTTTTATACAATCCAATGAATTGAATCCAATCAGTAGGATTACGGTCACTGGCAATGTTTTTTTGTTTTTTTTTATCCAGGAAGCATGATATTCTTATACCAGAGAAAACTTGTCAGGAAGAGTTTAGGGCTGATGGTAGGGAAAGATGTTGGTTTTGGTAAAAGTCAGTGCATCCCATCCTCAGCATGGACTATTTCAATACTTAACCAAGTCTTTCCCTAAACTTAACTACGTGCTTTGAGGTGCCTAAACACAGCCATATAGATCTTAATCATGCTTTATTACCACCGGCATACATTGTAGGAAAATGAAGAAAAGATGTTGACAGTACACATTTTGCAGATACCTTTCAGTTTTCACTGCCAACGTTGTGCATTGGCAGGCAGGGAACCTTTAACATAAACTTTACCTCAACATGCTGATAAAGAAAGTAATCATAGTGGCATCTTGTTTCCTACAAAATTACATTTGCTAAAGAAAATTTGTTGGATGAATGTGTTTACTTTACTGCAACTATTATCTGGTCTTGAGACTTGCATCGAGGGATTTGACTGATGGTGTAGTCAAGTCTCTTTGACTGAGACTGGACTTCCTAAATTGAAAAAAAACACAGCAATGCGGCAGGCCTTGCATACCGTATCACGTGTTGATCATGTAATTATTAGGCCAATGCATTGAAGGGACTTGGTTTCAGCTAATTAAAAACACTATTAACAACTTTGAAAGGAAATGTCCTGCCATGCCAAGTCATTTTAAAGGTCAACATTCAGAAACTGTAAGACTTGCAACTAACGCGATTTGCTCATTAAAACCTGAGACTTGACTTGAGTAGCCCCAACTACTGTATATCTGGAGCAAGAAATGTGCAGTGCATCGTCCCTGTTAGATAAGCTTTCAGGTTTCACTGTAGACACATACTTGAACTCTATGTCTGTCCATTCAACAGGGTTTTGTTGTTATTAGTGATGCTAGTCAGTCTGTTGAAGACAGTTCGTCCTGCCTCCATCTGTGGCGCAGAAAAGACAGCTGGTTGTGAGAAAAGTGATGGCCAAACCAAGGTCAGAGTTGGTATGGATTGCACAGCTTGAATGCTTCTGTAAGAACTACAGGTCACTCATATCTTGCTTCTGGTGTGATTGTTGCCCTTTTCCACGGCCCAGGAGGAACCTTTTGTTCAGAAACATTGGGTGTACAAAATAATACTACTGAACAAAACCCCACCGAAGCTCCGCGGGTGAAAACCTATTTATTGAAACTCATACATGCCATTTGATGAGACTGTCAGAGGTCTTGAGGTCAACCTGATGATGCTTTTTCTAGCATTTTTTTCTACTTTGGTGAGAGTCTGCTGTACTTTTGACCACTTTTTCTCTGTGCTCATCGAATTTCCTCCTGATCTTTCAGACGTTTCTTTCTGCTATATTACAGAAGTTTGCAACTAATCAGACTGGCAGTGACTTCTGTAAGTTGCCTTTTGATGCCTTGGAAACTCACATTAAAATGATAATTGTCAGAGCTCTATTAAAACTGGCACACATTGCTTATTGGTATTTAACTTGATATGACTCACTTGTGTAGCTGCCTTTGCAATTGTGATTTACAGTAGTCACTGATTGAATTGCCAATAGTGCAGTTGTAAACACTGCAAAATGCAATAAAAGAAAATGTTCAGAGATCAATGTTCTCTTATTAACATGTTTCTTAACAGCTGTATATGAAGTTAGGACCTGCTTCATATTGAATTACAGTTCCAATTCATGTCAGTTGTAACCTAGATATCTAGTAAAGTTTTGACCTGCAAATAACCGAAGCAAAAGCCGTGTTTCCAACACAGGAACTTTCCCCAGGGACTAGGAACCTTTTGGAGGGGCGTTTCCACCTGGGATCTGGGTCTAAATTAAGTTTTGGGGACATTATTTTACCCCCCAAAAAGTCCCTGCTTGGGGGGTAGTGCTTTTCGAAAGTACAGGAACTTTGGGGGTGGGACTTGCAGTGCTGAACATTTCGGATTGGTCAGGTACTCGCAGCATTTTATTTCAACCTCCATTTTTAAATCTGCAGCCGCAAACCAGTTTTTTGTTCATTGTGCCTTGACACGATGAAGTTACAGAAGAAAGCATATGACAGCTGGACCGATGACAAAGTCCAAGCCTAATTGAGGTCCTCCGTGTTTATAGTTGTTGCAGTGAAACACAGATAATGATGCCTGTCCGTGTGCCTGTCATCGTTGTTGTATAGTTGTGTGCAAAAATGGTGTGTCAGCGGACTTATTTGCCTAATCTTCACGGGCCTTTGGACCATGGTGGAAACGCACACAACAACGGGCTGAAGGAACCTTTTAGTTCCTGGGACTAATAGGTCCAGGTGCTTTGGGTGGAAACGCAGCTAAAGCTTCCTGGGTTGTTGAATGGTTAACGGTCAGCAGTCAGAAGATGTCTGTTGACCTGCGTAGGTTTAGCGGTTTGCATTAGAGGTGTACAGCTCAATGCCCTGCATCAGTTACCTGCTCTACATTCTGATGCAGCAGTAACTTTCAGAACTCTTAGCAGGTGGGAGGAACGCTCTGCACCCCCTCAGTGTGGTGCCAACATACAGAGCTGATCTACAGAAGCTGATGAAAACCAAAACTCATTGTCCCTTTTATATTACATTGTTCTTTCATAAAATGATCTTTCTAACTGTTTAAAATATTTCCCTGTATCATCTGATAACTTAAATGTGAGCAAACATTGTTTGGCTAAGAAATTTCACCTGTGGGCTGAGCCAAAATCAAGCACTTTATGCCTTACTGTTATTTTGTAGTTACTGTAATTGCCAGTTTCCAATATAAATAACGTTCATGTCTTGTAATTATGACTGGGAAAGATTTATTCAGATTTATCTGAAAGCTCCAATATTTCCGACTTGTGCCTGCATGTTGTAAAAATGGTCTTTCTCATCTCTACCATCAATCGAAATAAACACATACTGTTCTGCAAACAAAAGCACATCCTTTAAAGGGGCAGGCCAGGGTTTGTGTTCATTTTTTTTTTATTGAATGAGTTAATAATTCACAAAAATACAATTGAAAACCGATAAATAATGAAGCACTCACTGTACAACCACTGGATCAGTTTACTACTGCCTTTAAGAATGAAACTCATAATCTATGTGGGCTGTAACTTTTTGTTTTTAGTTTCCTTGATGTTGGACCAGCTCACTGTTGTAGGTGTTTTCTGTTAATCCTCAGTGGAGGCTTGTATTTTTTGGTTTCATCTTTTGGGAAAGGCTTTGAACCAAGTGCAGGTTTTGTGCTGGTTTTTATTCTGGGGGACCAGATTGTGTGAAATAATGCTGTGGGTCACCTCTCAGGAAGTGTGAGGATTTAAAAAAATAAGTAAAGGTTAAGCCGCTGTGGCTCTGTGGACTCCACTACATCCTCCTGTTAGATCTTGGCATCACTTCAGAGATTTTATGATGTTTTTTCCTTTTTTCTTTCTTGATTTCAGAGTTTACTGAAGAAATCCAGACGTCACACAAACACGCACACGCACAGAATCACATCTGACCCCATCCCACAACACCACCCTCCTGTTATTTGTTGCTGTTCTGATCCGATTCCTAATATAATGATGCCACAGGATACACATTGCCCGGCTGCTGCCAGCAGACAGGCAGGTCATGATGCAGAATTAATGACTCTGTGGTGTGGTGAGCGGCTTCTCCCGGGATGTTTTATTTTCTTACACTGAGAGCTCTGTGCAACACGGTGGATTCACATCTCCGAGTGGTCGTTTGTCTCCAAACTCAAAGCTACACTTGAACTCAGTTACTTTACCCTTCTGGCTTCAGTTTTAGTTAGACTGAACCACAACGTTTTACTGATTACAGACAAACGGATATTCATAACACTTTGTAGATTGAATATTCTGTTATTTCCACTTCTAAAATAGCCTGCGGCAGAAGAAGGTTATTCCTGAAGTGTTTTCACTCTTCCACTACGCCTGCTTCTAGCTGGTCGGACCCAAGAACCAACAGACTCCTTCCAAACTGTTTTAAAATATTCTGAAAAATAATTCTTTCTGTAGATCTGTTGGTTTGACATTAATCGAGAAGAAGCTTGTGGATCTTTTGAAGTCAAAACTGGACATGGCTGGTACAGCGTCTTTAGCTTCTGTATTGTGACAAATTCCAAGTGAAATGGAATATGCAGAATTTGATCCAAGGATTTAATTTGGCCATGCTCACTGATCTACCCCCACTTTTGGACTCTAGGAGACAGCGAGCTGGAGGACTGCTGTCCTCCACCCACACCTCCCTCACCTGCGTTGCTAGATCTGGAGGTGGAAGATGAAAAATAAATGAATATGATAGACCTCAACCACACTCTCTGGTAAACAATGTTTTTGTCAACCGACATCCAAACACACACCTCTAACCCATAATATCGTTCCACTAGCTACTACCACCCACATGCTAATGAAGTCAAATGCAGTTTAACATGATGGATCCCTAAATGCAGGATGAGTTATAAAAGATATTTTTAAATTTTTGTTACGGAAAAGAGAGGTTTTAATGTATACTAAAAATGTTATTTTATATACACTCATTTACCTGTTTATTACCTCCTGCAAGCTCAAACTAACGCAACAGCTCCACAAGTGCTACCTTTATGTTTTAAATGCAGACAAGAACGCTTTTGTTTGAACATAGATTAAAAGATCAAACAATAATGCTCAGAAATCGGTTAACTGGAGATAACAAAAATGCCAAAGAAAAATAGGAAAAATTGATTCAATTGGTAAATCTTTAGTCTACAATTTAGTTTTCAGTGATGGGAAAATCTTCAACCTGTTTTCTGTTGTTTTTCTATCTTTGAATTTCAATTTAATTATAGTGTAATTGCAGCATTTTCATGTAAATGAATCATCATCATCATCTGTACCAATTTATATTCCAGCAAAAGAACCAAATCCTCAGGCATACTGATTATTGGAAAATGTCAAGCAAAGCCTTGTCTGAAAACACAATGAGCTGCTTGACTTGGCTCAAATCACATTCATTTAGTGGGAAAGCTTTGATTATGAGGCCATAAAATTACATTTTAATGAAGTAAATGGAATTATTTAGCTTGACATGGATTTCTGAGCTATTCTTAGCATACACCTGAGCCTGCCTCCTGGCTGAAAACTGTGTCTGGGAAATGAATATGGAAATGTAAGAATGTAAAAGCACACTTTTTATCATGAGTCAATAAAAAACCAACTCGAATCAAGTTGCAGGAACAAAAGTTTGCAAGTTTTAAGTACAGATTATGTCTACTTTACAGTTTTATCGATGAATTCAGCAGTCCATGAGTCCATCACTTTCTCACTGGATGATTTTATTTTCCGCCTCTATGATCAAACTTTAAGTGAAGTGCTAGAGCATATTCTTTAACCAGTTTCATGCAGCTGTTGATCTCTGACAGCAATGAACATTTAACAGCTACATGTGGGCTTTAACCCCAGAAGTGCACAGTAGCCCACGGCTGCACTCTGATGTTAACAATACTTTGGCAGAAACATCAGAGATCTCCAAAAAGAATCCAGGGCTGTGATTCACCTGCCTGATTCGGCAACCAGGTTCACTATTTTTTATTTGTCCTCATGTGTATGTGTACTGTGAAACTCTTGATTTTGCACTTAAATTTCCGATGTTTCTATCAGTATTAAAATATACATATATTTCAAATATCATTTACTTATTTTGACACTTGAAGCTACAGTCATCGATGCTTCAGCTAAATAGTTGAACCAACACAAAATCCTGACATCTGAAGTTGAAGGGGAGGTCATGAGTTGGCAAAAAAAGACCCCAGACTCTCTCGTGATATGCTCCCTTGGGTCATCCCAAGAGCACATATCATTTAGTGTTTACAGAAAGGGTGATTCACTCATTTGAACTTGAACCCTCCAGTCAAATGATCTTGGTTCAAACTCAAACTATCAATGTTAGTTGGGTCAAATCCCATTTTTTCAAACCCATCTGTTAAGATAGATCTGAAATCCTGCTGCTTATGTGTAGTCTTTTATTTATGTTTTTGACAGCACTTTGGTCTAAGATAAGAATTCCACTTAAGTTGGAAGTACTAGCTAAAGAGAGATTTCCCTCAGCAGAAAAACAGCATTCAGAATTCGTCATTTGCTCATGCACTTGAAACATGTGTTTACCCCTTCCTGCCGAGTGACTCTCTTAGGGTCAGATAATGACCATCCTCAATAATGGACAGTCAATAGTTAAACTGATTATAAATATGATCTGGGCCTTACGACTGATCGGACCAAGTTGGGTCCGTCTGGGACGGTTGATGTTGACAGAAGGGAGATCACAAAATCCTTCAGTGTTTGATATCGAAGGATTCAGTCGTTGCATATCATTGTTATTACAATCATTTTAAACATGTTTGATTTTTAACCATCATTTTGCAGTTGCAGCATCGCTGTATAAATTAGCATGGAAGACTCTTTTTGTCGTGTGTCCCTTTCTGTATTGGTTAAGGAACAGAGAACTTCTGCCTAGCAACACAACTGTAATCACAGCCTACCGGTCGTCCAGCGTGTTGTCTCCGTATTTACGAAGGTGTTCAGTATCTGCACTTTTAGAGATAAGAAAATCTGTATATGTTGTTGCCAATTATATGTAGGTTTCAATAATATCCTGTTCCCAGCTTGAACAACAAAGGCAAAAGAAGCAAGATGTTAAGTTTCATTAAACAGCTCACGATAAATGGTTCTCAGTTCCTGTCTTTCACCAGCAGTCAAAATACAGTAGTTTTCTCTTACCAAAGGCATACAATAACCAAGTACCACCTGAACTTGCTTTTTTATGTGACTGGGTCCAAGAATGAGGCTAATTCACATACTGGATCTAAATGCATTCGAAGAACCCTCAGCATCATTCCGAACTGCCAATTGTTATACTTTCTGTTGGCAGCATTCAATAATTCACATAATGTAAGTTTGCTCCTTAACTCTTTGTAGCCTCTAGGCATGAGGGTTGATACTTTGAGACTTCTCCTGACTTTTAGTTACATCATTAAAATTCGGTGCTTATGCTGGCTGACACACAAATAGCTAATACTGCCGGAGTATTTTAGGGGATTTTGTAGGTGGAGAGGTTGGGGAAAAAATGAATAGAGAAAAGATGACTTAGTGTGGTTTGAGTTTCATCAGCCCTTCTCGAAATTTAGCGTTTTTGTTAAGCTGCATGTTTGTTATGTTGGAAATAAATAAGCAATGACTACGTTTTTTTTCTACTTTTTCACCCTACTTTAGGTTTCTGCTCTATTTTTTCCTTCTGGTTTGCAAATGAGCATAATGAATAATTTAATCCCCATAGGTCTGTATCTGGGGAGGAAAATATATGAAGTATCTGATGGATATTAATGTTAATAGTGCTAAGAGTATTTGAATCCAATACAGTTGGTGACAATGCAATCTCCCTCAAATTTATTACACACACATGCACCACATAAATATGTGCGGTTGTTTTTTCCTGCCTGAAATCGGCAGCGTGCTCATTCAGCAATCTGCAGCATATTGGTTTGTGACAAATGGCTCACTCGGAGACAAAAAAGCATTTGTAAACAGCCAGCAGCATTCTCCAGCATTTATTACTGAGACATTAATCTTGATCCATGTTAGCAGGGACATTCTAATCGTTATGTGATCCTCATGATTTTATTGTTGTAACGAGTACGGTCTAGACCTGCTCTATACGAAAAGTGCCCTGAGATAACTTCTGTTATGATTTGGCCCTATATAATATATCGCCCATGAATCCGAGTGATTTTGGACTCAGCTTGTTAGCTAAACTGTAGCATCTGGTCAGCTAACTGTCCATCTTCTTAAAACCACATCAGGTTTTAATGTTGGTGTTTGACTGTGTCAGAGGGGTTCTGATTCAACTCTATGGTAATGTTGTATGCCATAGTGTGCAGTGTTGTTCTATTAGGCTGCAGTAGGGCTTGTGTCCACATAGAGTTTTTCTGGCAGGGCGCTGGGGAGCGCTGGCATGAAGCGCTTGTGTGGTGAGAGAAAAAAACGCTGCACTTGGGTTTGGTTTCTATGACAACAATATCTTAACGCTACGTTAAGGGGGTGACTAGACAGCTAACAACAAGCTTACAACGCATCACACAGCAGCATTCAGTGTCCGGCCGATCTGCTCCCACGAATGGGCTTTTCTGTCTCTGTCTGACATATCATAAAGCTCAGGAAGTTTCTCCTCCATTTTCTTGGTCATCAGGGTGACGAGCCCCATCTAATATATGATTGGTTTATATTAGGATATATTAGCAGGATGTAATGTAATAAGGATTTATTAAAGTTAAAACAGTGGAATATATAATGTTTAAGAGATGAAGCCTGTTTGATATAATGGACGGGACAGATGGTATAGGATTACTAAAAAATGTGTTGTTTTTATTAATAAAATATAATTTTCATGGATGAGGTCACCATTAATAGTCACTGTTTTCCAAGAATTTGCACTGTGTCCTTATTTCATAATACATAACCAATTAAAGGCAGGTTTTAAAAGTTATTATTAAATTAACTACATTCAAGAAGTCAGTAAGCTTACTAGAAAAACTTCATTTTTGAGTGTGCTGTTGAGGGACACTATCGTCAGTGCACAAAGGAGATGGATCAGCTACTCACAGCTGCAAAAAAAAATTAAATGTGCTGAGACAGATCCAGGAAGATCCTGGTAAACAAAAAATAAACATTACATCTTTTGAAAGACATTCTATGTCTTTGCAAAGTTTAATTGGCAGTAGCAGTTTGTAGTAGTTTTCAATCAGTTTGATTGACATCTGAAGGCGTACATATTGTATCATTTCTTATCAGTATAAAATGGTTATGTTGATTTATTGCATGCTAACTGCAAAGACAGTGTACTATAAAGATTAGTATATACTTTACACAGTTAACATGTAGTATGGAATTGGAGCACAGACATGTACAGCATACAAACTGGTCAAACATACATAAAACAAGAGTAGCTGTACTAATACATTACATAAGTATCATCCATAACCCCCGTCAACATTTAAAGTAGGTCAAATGAACCGTGGGTGGTGAGGCAAACATGACTCTGTGCAGTATAATGGTCTGCAAACTAATCTGTAAACAGAAAAATATGTTATACTTTATTTTGCCCAATAAGGACTAAAGTTGAGCTTTTCATTAAGCTCACGTGGTTTCCATTTAAGTTTGATGTAAATCATTCTTCTTTGTACGGGTTTTTGGATCAAGTTGCCACTATGCAGCATTCCTTCTGAACACCATAACGGTACTTAAGAGAGGCAGCAGAGCCACCATTTTTCTGTTTGTAATGACTTGCCACCACATTATTCATATTACCATTCCTGATAGATGCTCTTTATCCCTCTCTTATAAACTGAGCACACTGTTTTCATAATGTACAGTAATTAGCATGAAGACTCTAAGGAAATATGATTGATAATAACATTATATTGTCATAACTGAAACGGTAATATATATTGATATGAAATGACTTTGTTCATTAGGGATTGCAGACTTTAAAAATAGCTGTGTTACTTTCAAACATTTCAGCACCATGGACAGCAACTGAACAGCCATCCAGGCTCTCAGGAGCCGGCTTTGTGAGCCGAGTGTAAAAAACCAGAGACATTCATCTTAAAAACCATTCTTAACTTCTTATATTGATAATTCTAGGAAATGCGATCCAGGTTTACAGACTTACAGTGACTGTGTTTAAGAATTCTCTATGTAAATATCTGCTCTTTTCTTTCTTTACAGTTGAGTGAAATGGATATTTGAAATAACTTTGTGAAATTCAAACCCTGATCTAATCCCTTCATGCTGTCTTGGCTGAGAGGAACAAATTCTGTATATGAGCTTTAGCATGTCCAGTCTTCCAACCTAGACTATTCTTACAACCACATTGCTGCACGGCAAAGAATGTTCTGGTATCCAGTTGCTTTAGTGTTGCAATATGCTGATTTAATGCTGAGTCATTTTGCGGACATCCACTGAGAGTGTGTCATTTTCTGTTTGGGAATGAAAATGGAAGCGAGAGAGGCTTTGCCTTGGTGACATGTAAAGGGGCTTTTATATGCTTTATCACAATGGGCTCACATTGAAAGTGGATTATTGCACCTGGCTGCTTGTAATGGCGTGCTGTCCTGCAAGACCACCGGTACACTGGAATCCTATAAGACCAGCAGCTAAGACCCTGTTGGGACCCTGACAAATCCACAGGCTTAAGCTGCAGCCTTTTGAAGGGATAGAAATCACTACATCACTGCTGGAAGGTTAGGCACTGGAGGCCATTGTGCAGGTCCTTGCTAATACATTCATCCTGCTGCTCTCTTGGATTACTGTTGCACACTGTTCTTTCTTAAAAGTTACAAAGTGGTTTCAAGATTCCACACTGTAAAACCTAACTCTCATATCAACCAGGAGTCCACAGCCGTCTGGAGAAATTCAAGCGTAACATTTGGAAAGAAAAGGGCAGAGACACGGCGAGGAATTTGTATCACTTCAAACCAATTAGGTTACACTACGGAGAACTTGTTTGTAACCGAACAGAAACCAATCAGTGGTGTTACCGTGGTTGAGCACTTTTCAACCTCACAGTGACTTAAATAACAGCCTGAGGACTTCCTGTCTTTTTTTATTGTTCTCAAAATCTGTTTGATTTCTGGCTATGTAAGATCATACGTGCATAAGACTTGGCCTTCAGATTTGTTGATAAGTGTCATAGACACTTGTGTCTGACTTTCTCAGCCGAGTTAAAATGAAATAATCTACTGGATTTTTGTGGTGAGATTTGTTTGAATGATGAACCATAAACATTAAGTTACCATAGCATTCCTTATTTGGTCACTTCGTGCGCACACATTCATGCAGGATGTGAGGAGAAAACAAAAAGTGCTCTTTTTGTACACCTGTGTCCTCTAATTCACTAAAAGACTTCCTTTTGTACTACTCAGGTTTATATGAACTGCATGACTTGAAAATGAATTGAATGACATTGGTGGCATCTTTGAGTCACAGGGATAAATTTAACAGGACTTTAGATACCGAACAGAGAGACATTTCTTTGGACTGAAAACAGGAAGTGGTGGCTGCTTTTCCAGAGTAAACAAAGCTGGAGTTCTTAGTTTCCCATAATGGCAGATGACAAGTTCACAAGCCACTAGGATTTGATATAGTGACCAGAGATGGAATTTCAGGTCACATGTTGCACATACAGACACAATCCTCACCATAGAAAGGAACACTCACTATTTGAGCCAGCCATTGAGGAGTTCGCCGGCTCAGCCCGAAAAAGACTCAAGCTCACTGGAGCCCCAAAGCATGAGACCCTGAAGAACTCTCCCGGTGTATCTACCATGAGCATCTTTCAAAGCAAATAAAAAGGCACCTTGGATCCTTGTATCCAGTTTTGTTAATACATCCACGTGAGTTCAAGGTTGATAACTGACAGCTGAACAGTATATTTGACTTTGGGCTCAATATGATGTAGAAATGGCTGAAACTGACCATATTTCATTACTTCATAACTACTGTAATCCATGGATCGTGCATTTAAATTTGAGCAGGTATTATCTGCTCCGTTTACTGACAGTTCTGCCTTTGTGAGCTTCTCCTCTGCAATAGGCAGAAAAAATAATCTTCTGACTTTGGGTATATTGGCTCATTTTCTGCATGATGTCCATCACTATAGAGAAAAATGTTGTCGTTACATTCTTCTTTCTACTCCTCACTCCTCTCTCCTCATTCTCTAAGGCTGTCCTCTTCTTCATCTCTTTTTATTCACTCTCCTCTTCTACCACCCTCCTCCATCTATCTCCAGATATCGCATCTCTCCATCTCCATCCACGTTCTCTCTCTCTCTCCTTCTCTGCTGGTGTCTCTCTCTCTGCTCAGCCGTGTCACTTCAGTATGCAAGAACAGACTCTTGGAAAGCGACGGCTGAGAGAGGTAACTTGACGGTGAGCCTGACCACTGTGTTCATTTATTATAAACTTTCAAAGAGTTTCAATTTCCCCGAGCAGACCGCAGTATGAATTATTCCCTCACTATATGCAGCTCGCTGGTGCCACACAGCCGGTATTTTACAGCTCTGTTTTGCATTAGGATTTAGAGTCATTTGGGGTGCGATTGACAGGAGGAACTTTTTCTGCAATTGGCAAGAAAATGAGCAAGAGGAGATTTTTTTTTTTTTTTTTTTACAGTGTATCCACTCATTTGCAGTTGGAACCACACTTCCTCCTCTTTTTTTCTTCATTCGTTCTCTGTCCAATTGCCCCGGCTGTCTCTCTACTTTCCTCTCTCCCTCCACAACCATTTAATCTACTTCTCTCTCCATCAGCAGAGCTCTCTGTCCTCCTTCTCTCTAATTTCTTTCAGGAATTCCACTTAGAGCTGCTTATCAATTCAGCCCGCGCTCCCCCTCTCATGCCCCTGTACAAATGAACAAGCGAGCCGGCAAACAGGCAAACAAACAGACAAATAAATAAAAGTGAAATTATATACAAGTTATAATTCATCAAAACACAATCAAGAGCGAGGGTAAAAGCAAACAAAGTCGAACACAAAGTCAATCTGCAAAAACTATAAGACAGCAAAAGCCGGAGCGAAAGGAATGAATTCGACAAAGGGACGTTCCCCAAGCACATTTGCATGAATTATGGGCCTAAAATTGAGCAAGCGATGATTGTTAGTCTCTATTAGATGGTCTGTCTCTTTCTCTCATCAGTGTGGAGCAACACGCTGAATAATCATTTG
Source organism: Maccullochella peelii (assembly GCA_002120245.1). Classification (NCBI taxonomy): domain Eukaryota; kingdom Metazoa; phylum Chordata; class Actinopteri; order Centrarchiformes; family Percichthyidae; genus Maccullochella; species Maccullochella peelii. The sequence continues at coordinate 44,295 of LKNJ01001446.1, forward strand.
TTTCAAGGACAACAGAGCGTCTTTAGCGAGCTCGCAGCAGGCCTGGCATCACTGAGAGAGCATCACCCACTATGGGCTTGCTCACCCGTGGGTGCTGGCATTAATCTTGGTCACTTCTCAAAGCACAAGTACCTTCCCAGCACAGCCCAAGCCCTCTGGTTTACTGTCCATAACGGCAACCCCTGCCAGTCTGCCTTCCCAGGGGCTCTGTGCCCTTCCTCCCCAACCCAGAGCCTCTGCACCCGGCTGCAGTGTTGAGCACGCCTGGGTGAGGCCGGTTGGTGGTGGTGGTGGTGAGGCGTTTAATGCTGTTATCACGCCCTCTTAACTTCCCTCTTAGTCCCAAACTCTTTCTCTCTCTGGGAGTGACTTTCAGACAACTTTGAACCACTGTGCGGGAATGGATGTCCTTGAGGACAGTGGTGGGGATGTTGATGGAGCAGAATGAGGATGCTTCTACAGAGGCGTTGGCATTGCATGCCGTTGCCTTGTGTTTTATTAGGCGGCGGTCACACAAGGCCTGCGGGCAGACGGGGCGTGAGGACAGACAGGTCGTGATATTATATTAGAGCTTTGGGCAACTGTTATTCTGCAAAGTTTTCTGTTTAATTGGAAAAAAACAGTTGTTGCAGGAAGTATATCTCTGCAAAATCAGACAGACACTTACAATGGCCAGTTTGGGTAACTATCTTAATGTTGGTCTTCCAGTTATGGTAATCTGGGTGACATGTCATCCCAGATCTCAGGTTGGAGGTTGGTGAATATGATCATGATTGATTATAAGTGATGGCCATATTGTCAGAAATGACATACATGATTTAAAAAAGGACATTTTCCTTTAAAGCATTACATTCATTTTCAAAAAATGCTGTTTTACTGATGTTTTCTCAAACCCTCTGGCAGCTGTGTTGGAAGCCCCCTGCTTTATAAGAGTACAGTGGATTTCAACTACAAATTTAAAATGTGTTAGTCCCAACAGAACTGAACTGAAGATACTTTATTTCTGTGCAGTTTGTTAACCCAAACTATTTTCACTGAAAACTAATCTTTGCCAGTTTTGCATTAGTTAACTATTAATGTCTTCCTGTAACATCAGATTTTCGGCTAAGAATCAAAAACATGCATCCATACATCTAGTGGAAGGACTGTAAAAGATGTATTGTACTTATGCAGGCTCACATCAGTTGAAATAAGACAGAAAGTACAGAACTTGTAAAAGCAAAATAAATGAAAGGAAAGAAGAGTTACAGGACAGAAGAGAAAAGATCAGACAAAAACTGCCTCATCTCCAACAACGAGAGCACCACCAGCAATCCCTGTCACCATCTGTGTGCGGCATTATTAAAACACAGCCAGGCGGCTATCGGCTGGGCTGATCTCAATGTGAAACCTCAGTGTTACAATGAGCAAGCAAACGTGGCAAAGAGGAAGAAGCCGGTCCAGGTGCAGTAGCCAGGGACCACTTAGCCAATCCGATGGCTTGATGTTCACTCGGAATTCAAAAGATACAGGTTGCTAGCTGCATAGGGCTGCTGGAGGAACGTGTGCTTCGGTGTGCGCTTTATGCAAGAGGGTTGGTAATACAATTGTAGATTTATGTAAACTAGAAACATAAACTAACCCTTACCTTACCTTACGAGGCAGCTGGATGTGCGAGATCACGCGAAGATCCATCTTGCCAGGCTTCAAGTTATGCGCTTGTGACCAAACGACAGTGGTTCTGACCAATCAGCGTCCTATGAGGAACTACTGGCAGCTATGGGCGTGGTTTAAGTGTGATGTCAGCGAGAAGCGACATCGTTTGAAAGCAGCATAAAACAAACACAAATAAACTGGGCATAAACTTTCTTTTGTAAGTAGGATTATATTGGTGAACATACGCCCAAATGTTCTGTAATAAATACTGAATATTATAATGTTCTATTTTCAGCCGTTCTATTTCTGTATTGCAAGTTGTGCCTGTTATTGTGCTCTAAATGTGTTATTGTGCTCTATACTATTTGGGCGGACAGAATAACAGGAACACCAAGCACCTATTGAAGCTGCTAGCAGTCTGCGTGCTAACATCACTCAATACCAGGTGATAATCTGCTGTGTTGATATCACTGAAAGAATAAATTCCATAATGTTTACAGCAGAAAGAGCTCTGCCAGCTCAATAGTGGAAACTCTTTTTAAAAGGTTACAGCTGAAAAATTAGTTTGGCATTTTAGTGGGACAATTTGAAAGTAATTGCCAGGGAAATAATGAGAATTTAAAAGTACTATATGTAGAACATTTATTTTGGCCTTAGCATGATTTCGAAAGAATGCCTTTGCTGCTTACTTGTGTTTGGGGGGGGAGATGAGGCGGGAAGATAAAGAGAGGGAAGCAGGGAAACATGTCAGCTGTGATGTAATTGACTATGTTGGAACAATTATGGAGCCGCTGCCGACCTCATTATCGCACAAATCTGTGCATCCATCAAGCCTGAGCTTTGCCTAATCATGTTAATAGACCTCTCTAATGGCGGACATGTTGACCTTTGATAACCATAGGTGTACCTAATAACATTAATGATGGCTGCATTCCATTCGTTTCAGTTCATGTGTCCAGGTATTATGTATGCTGGTATACTGGCGCAACTTACTGGGACACTGAAATGGAATAGAGCCATAATTAAAGTTTTTGTTTACACCACTGTTCTTCCTGCTATTACATGATAAAATATCTGAAATGTACTTCAGGTGGACCCAGAAGACTTAAGGTGACAAATTTAAGTAAAAACCTGAATAAATGAGTAGGAAAATGGTGTGAAACGTAAGCTATGGCCGTCATAGTGAGTCAAATACGGGATTTACCTTTGGAAGAATGCTGTTCATCCCTCCAGTAGAGTTTCAGAGACTTGAATAATCTAACACAAGGAGAAGTTGTTCTGGTGGCTCCTGGTGGAACAACACCTTACTAACACTTTATGCTGTTTTTTAAAAACACAATCAAAAGGAACAATACAATCATTAGTAAATCATTATGTTCATACTGCTCTGCTAGACTCTGGTCACATGCTGTGGATCACCAGAGTTTAATACATATTGTGACAAAGGTAAACTGTCACAATAATTCAACATTAATGGAAACGCAACACAACTGAAGTAGTGAAGCTCCTTTCATCACGCTATTTGTGTCCGCGACATGTGTTTTTATTTTGTTGTTCCAGGGAGAACGCTCTAAAAACATTATTTTCTTCCTCAGAGATCAGTGGCATATCATGGAAAACCCTCTTTTTGGCGGTAACATGCTCGGATGTGATGGGAGACATGTCGGCTGTGAGCGTTTAGAGTCAGCGGGGAGACAGAGGCTCCAGTGTAACGAGAGAGAGGCCTTTCTGTGCTGTGACTCAGATGAACACAGCAGTCGTTGGGGAAAAGGTCAATGGATTTTGTTGGTATTCTGCAGCCGTGCGCTTTTTGGCAGGACACTTGACGGCGCAGCGGGCACTCGAGCTTGAAATGATGTTGCTTCCTCCGGCCAGGAGGCGATGGCTCCCATGCCACACAGCATACGCAGGACGCCATAAATCCTACAGTGTAAATAAAGACCTGCCTCGCTCCACCACGTCTCACTCCTTCTGTGTTCTTATTTTTTTTTTGAAAATGCTGTCCTGTCTCTTTCCATTTTCACTCTCCTTCCCTCTCATTTTTCTTTCTTATGTTTACTCCTCACTATCTCTTTCTGTTTTTTCTTTTCCCTTTTTCTTTTTTTCTGGATATATGACTTTCATTGTGGGATTTTTGAAATGCTGTGCATCCACCAGCTTCAATTAAGATTTCAGGAAAACAATGATATACTGTATATTGTCATTTTTATCATAATTCACTTTGTGTCTGTTCAATCATCTCTTCTTTCTTTTCATCCATCTCCTTTACTCTCTTCTGCTCGTCTGTGAAGTCCCCTCTTTCTTAGTTATTATGTAAAACACTATCCTCATTTTCATCTGACTTTGCAGCACTAAAATGCAGTTTGTGGCAGGTTCCTCTGGAAAAGAAAGGGAATGTAAATCTCATTTAGTCACAGTTTGACTTTATTAACTGCACAGCAGGCGGTGACAGAGGTTTATCCTTTGACAGATGTTTTGAATGCTGCTTGCGGTGTTGGACCACTACCCCCCGTTCTCAACACACACACAAACACACACACACACAAATATGCAGTCCCTAATTGCAGACTTACAACTTCCCGCCGAGCCTATACAGCATTCAGGCCCAGCAGGTATTTCATGCCATTTTAGAATTACTTTACTGCAGACGATACTTTGTTGTGTGTCACACAACAAAATAAAATGAATCAAATCACATGCTTCTCAGACAGAAGCTGGCAAACTTTGCTGTAACCAAGCAAAAAAAAAACCCACTTTTGTCTATGAATTGTCACGCAGTCTTAAATTTATATGTTAACGTACAAAGTAGGTGTGTGTTTTCCCTCGACACTAGCTTCCCATTTTGACATCTCTTCAGTAGAGTGTAATATCGTCTGCGTGTAGAAGTTCAGAAAATGGGATTTTTCCATTGGATTTTGGATTATTGCAGAAAATAAGTTCTGTGGCAAACAGAGCTTATTTTCAAGATAATCTTCATAAATGAACACCACTTTAACAATTTTTGAAGCGTAAATACAATGAAGTAAAAACATTCAACATCACCACCACTAAGCTTCCAACTTGTAATTTGACCTCTTCTACAACAGCCTTTGGGAAAGTTTGAGTTACAATAGTTTGCAGGAGCGTGAGTACAAACCCAACGAGGCTGTAAAGGTGGACGAGTGAGTAGATGAGTTTGTGTTCAGCGTTCCATTCCTGCAGAACTCTATACAAGAGATTGACATAGCTGTTCAGAAAAATGAACTTCATCTAGCCAGCTAGGTGTGTGGGTAACATTTGTCTTTGGATAAGATGGAGTTATTCAGGTCAGTTAGCCTCATCTGACCACAAATAACGTTACACAGAATCAGTAGTTGTACTTTATGTAGTTATAAAGCCATAGCCGGTGTACAAGTCTTTTAACCAGTAAATCTATTATGATCATTGTGTGAAATGTTAACAAAGTTGTGTTTGCCAGACTTGACTCTAGATGTTCTGCCATCTTTGTTGTAGTTAAGACGATTTTAGCGTCACAAAAATGATTCCGAAAGTAAACACAGAAACAAATTCATGAGTTGGGAGAATCCAGTAGACTACACTGCTCATTTACAGAGTTAAGCACTTAATTGCTTTTCTGCATTATGCTTTATTCTGAAAGTAACCTGCACCAACTCCATATGTTAGAGGTTGAGTTATGCAGATTCCTGAGACTCTGTTTTGCTGCCCTTGGCCTGTTTGCAGTTTGGCGGGGGAGTGGCCGAGGCAGAGCAGTTGGTTTTTTTTTCCAGAGGGGAGGAATTAGCATTTTAGGTAAAGATTATTTATAAAGGCTTTTGTTCCAAGTTCCTGTCTCTTAAAATCATTTCCATAGCTGAACATTTAGGTAACCTTCAGCCTGGCTTTGACAGCAAAGTGGAACCTTGTGGTGTTCAGATAATTGAGAAGGCTCATTATTCTTTGAACAACTCTAAAATATACATCATTCAGCATTTTAAAAGTTATTATTCTTTCAAATAAGAAATATAATGAATAACTATGTTTGAAAAAGCTGTCAAATACTTTTTTCAGAGGAACTGTCACTTTTTTCAAAGAGTAAATATCTACTTTTAGAATCAACTCTGAATGTCATTCAGGACTTTGTTCACTCTGTTGAAATGCAGGATCCTCTTGGGAATGACATGTTCAGGAAATATGAAGTCAAAATATATCACTGGGTGAATGCTTTTCTTCAAAACGCCTCACACAGAAGAGTACATTTCCGTATGGCTGCTTAGGAAGTCTAACCTTGGTTTGTGGCCAGATTGAATTCTTCTTAAGTCAGGACTTTTTTTTGAAGGAGGAAGACATCCACTGCAGGTCAAGGTGGACTGAAGGTGAAGCTCATTCATAATCATATCCAGAGGGAAGCTGGCATCCACAAAATAATATTTTTTTCTTTCTCAAGCTTTACAGTTCAGCTTTATTTTTTGCAGACTGGAAAATACAGAAAACACCAACAAGAGCAGTGATAAATAATAAATTACATCAAACAGACCATTAAAAAAACCATTAAACAGAATCATTGTGCTGTTAACCCTGCTCATTTTGAAATCCTCCCGTGCTGCATTTATATTGGATCCTGTCTTGTATATACTGTCTCTAATAATATAAATGTTTTCGGGTGACTGGGATTAGGGATGAAAAACAGCCTTTTGTCAAATGTTTTTTGACACAATTTAAATAATGAACTCCATGCAGCTGTGTAAGTTACTGATAATGAATTAACATAATACATAATGTTACTGCAGTGCTCAACACTGATGTCCATAAGCCTCTGGACAAAACAAATTACGTTCAGCTCCTGGACAGTAATCTGAGGGGAGTCCATTATCACCATTATAGTAAGGAAGGAAACACACCTACACCTTCAAATCAGCTCTTTTACAGTATTTATCTTGTTTTTAAAGTGGCTTAACAAATTCCATTACCTTGTGCAAGAGAAACAATAATTACGTCTATTGGAGATCATTATGCTTCTGTGTTATGAAGGCGACAGGAGATGGGATCTATGATACAACAGGACCGCATTAAAAATGTGATTTTACTCGTCAGTGACTCGTAACCTTAATAGCTGACTTTCCATTATTTGGATCACATCCGTCCATTAACAGTACTTGTGAAAGCGCTGTTGAGAGCTGTTAATGCCAACCTGAAATAAGGCCTAAAGAACCAGTTGTGACTGTTAATTCACTCCTGCAGCCGCGTTCTATGGTTACTGCAGAAAATATGAGGTATGCTCATATGCTGCACAGAGCTCACAGGTTCAGTTCACCCATATTTCAAAAAGAAAACAATTCCCTGGGGTTTTGAGACTCCTTCCAAGAAAATAAGAGCATCAGTTCTTTCAGTTCAAGTTTACTTTCAAGTGACAAAAGCCTCTAGTGGCCGTAGTAATTTGTAGTGTTATGTAACGTTGTTATAGAGCCACAGAGTCCACAGAGGGAGGCGGTCGAGGTGAATGGATGGGACAAGAAAACGTCAGACGTGACCCCCATCTTTTCCTCACCCTAACCAAGTTTGCTTTCTGCCTAAACCCAACCCAAGTGCTATAAGATCAGAAAATGTGCCGATGACTCTGGATAAGCCAAACAGTTTTCAGAATTACTTTTTCTTCTGTAAAAAGTGATGAACATGTGGGGCTTGTGAATCTACTTCTCTTTAGTTTCGGTTTACACTTTTTTTTTAATGTATAACTTATAAAAGGGAAGTTTGTTTTCTGACATCTCATCTCCTTCGTCACAAAAAGAAAAAACTATTATCGATTGTTTGGATGGCAAACCATCAATAAACCTACAGTGGGCAAAAAAGTCTTCATTACTTGTCTGGTTCCATATAGCATGTGTAATAAACAAACAATTGGCAGTTGTTTTGTGTGAGTGTGTGTGTGTGTGTGTGTGTGTGTGTGAGTGTGTGTTTTCAATCTTGTAGCACCTTGACGCTTCAATTTAATCCTGGCACTCAGAGTGTCAGACGTCCTTCAAAGTCAGCCTGTAACTTTAATTTGTCTTGTGTTCTGAGAAACCTCTTTTTCTTTCAGTGTTTCAGACATTTTGTCTCACTGTAAGAGGAGGGTGATGGGCTGAATATCTGCTGTCATTTCTTTTTTAAAAGCACAAGGGAGAGTCATATTCAGAGTAAACAGACATTTAACTTTTGAAAATCTGGATGTACGTTGATATGAGATATAATATCTTGATTTAAAGATTCTTCTTAGAGAATTTGAGGTGAGGAGCCATGTGTCTCTTGCCTCTTTAACTTACAAATTTGCACTCTCATTGTAGAAGAAATTACCAACATTAAGACTATGACAAGAACAGCAAAATGTTAAAAGTGGTGAATTGAATGTGACAAGACTGAATAAATTGCACCACTTAGCAGCCATTTTTACTTTCCGATGTATGTAAGTTACTGATGATTAGATGGCACTGCAATACATTATAGCAGCCAAGCTATTATGTTCAATTTTGACATCCCATTTTGCATTTCCATCTTCCATTCCTGGTACTTTATGCAACATTTGGACAGGGCGGTGGAGAGTTTTCAGCAGCAGTGGCTGGTTGGATGAAACCGTGTTCATTTCTGTCATTTAGCAGACAGTGAGGAAGGTGTGAGCTTAGCTTACTTTCCAAGGTGAAGTTCTGCTGGTTAATTAATTCAGTACCAACTCTGCTCGCCATTCTAACTAACTAAAGTAACATGGCTGTATTCTGCCACTTCTGTTTCCCCTATTAATACTAAAGTGTATGTAAATATGTAAAGTGCTTCCAAAATGTACAAATAATTTCACAAAACAAATAAAAAAATGAAGCAAGATAGTGAAGAACATGTAGCATACCGTACATTCAAATTTATAGTTAGTTCTTCGCAGCGTCACTGAGCCTGACACTGACCTTTGCCCTCTTTTGAATTAAAGAATTCGTGCATCTAGAAAACTCCAATGATCTTTACAGAGTCAAATATTCAGATTATGGATCCTCTTTCAACAACAGTCCGTTATCCAAGGGACAGGACACAATACAGGGAGCAAGTACAGTATGTGGACAGTGACACATTGTTTTGTTCTGATGTCTCTGTACCCTACATCAGATGAACCGCTGGGACAACTCAAACTCATCATATTGACAATTTTATGACTGTCTGGAGTTTCTAACTCACAGACATCAGCCAGGCCATGTTTATGTTGCAGCCGTCTTCACTTCTTGCTTGTTTCAGGGTCTTTTTGCCTTTGGTCTGGTCTTGAGGTCAGTTGGATCGAGGTCATGTGATTGACTTTACTGGTCAGAGCATTGAGGTTCGTTGTCTTGCTGCACAGTCCTCGACTGGGAACCAGACGAACCTGCAAGCTCATGTTTTATTTGCTCAAAGTCTAAATATGTCACATTTAAGAAGCAGGCGTTTACTGTTTAACACCACTTTACAACAAGCTTACCTCTGTAATACTTCACCTTGCTGACATGGATATTCTGGTCCGACTTGGAGTTGGCGGATTGGGGCACAACTTTTTCAGAGGCCTCTGCGTTTTTGAAGGAGTCGGCTCCCGATTCCTTTTATCTGCTGCTGTTGATGCTGATGCTTCTTCAGTCAAATAGGCTTGTTTTTATTCCTCTTCAATCTTTCTTTCCCATTTCTAAAAACTGGTCAATTCCTACACTACACACTGTAGTCTGTTGACATATTCCCGTCGCTCGACAATACGTCACATGTTTCATTGCTCTGATTGGTTGTAGGTCTATCCAATTGCGTCCAGAGGCATTTTGGTCTGCGCCCGTTGATAACGCCTCTTGGAAATCGAAAATGAACTGAGAGGTTTCAGACTAATTCTCATTTGCAAATTGGTCTGGCAATGTCCGGCTAGCACAGTCCTAAAACTGGGACACTAGGTATAAAAAGAGAAAGTCCTACACTGTTAACCAAATATGAATGTGAACACACTTAACGTTGAGAGTCAGTACTTTTACCATTGTAAATTGTCGTCTCATGTACGAGCTGTTTTTCATCTTCACCACATGAGCAATTAAACATAACTGTCAATTAGAGGAAGGGAGAGTGTTGAGATATGCGAAGGCCTGATGACACACATTATGGTTAATTTGATGTAATTGGTGTGCTTTGTTTGAGGCTCAAAGGAAAAGAAATTCAAAAACCTTGAAGGACAAAGTGCCACACAAAAAAAATCTTCAACACGAGTCAAACAGTTCCTCTCAAAATCTCCTTTCATTGACGGTAGCATTGAATTAATTTTTGTCTTTGTCTCCTTAAACACCCTCAGCTTTACTCGCCTTCTAAAGATACAGTAAATCAAAATAACTGCTTTTTCTGTCCACGGTTTGCCTCAGGTTGAGGTGTAGAGAGGTGGCGGTGTGCGTTAGTGGGATGATGAATAGAAATCTTGTTTCTGCACATATGTTCTTGCCATATGAGAGGCTGATGATGTCCTTATAAGAAAAGTCAGTTCCAGCTGCTTAACAGGATTAAAGTAATCCTTTGTTTCATCACTTGTTTTACTTTTTATTTTTTTATTTAGCTGGAGCCACTACAGAGAAACTGCTTTGTGCTTTTACAGTCATCTGTCCTACCTGAGTGCAGCTGTAGCCACTGTAGAATATCTCGCTTCATGCATTTATCCTACCTCAGTTGTTGCACTGAACTACCAAAGGAGCACATTATAACACAAAGTTCTAATTTCTAATGTCAATACTGTTTTGTCCAAATAAGTCCTCTTGGAGACAATATAGAAGGCCTGCCCATGGTGCTGAATCTGCGGGGGATCGGCTGTCTTTCTGGCATTACACCAAACGACATTTCAAGCTTTTTTACTGTTGCAGACACATTTCCAATGTCAAAATCATGACCGTTTTACCTCAGCTGGTGCGCATTGTTCTTTGGACTATTGGGGTTAAGGAATGATGGGCCATAGGAACAATGGCATGGCACAGATTCCGATACCTCTACTCAGGGTATCTGCTAATATCAAGCACAAATTCGATATCACTGCTCTCTTTTCCACAAATTTAAAATCTGTGTAACTCACTGCTTCCAACTCGTTGGAATCATTTTTATGTAAGTTAACATGAGGTCAGAGATTTCTGTGGCTCTATAAACTGAGTCAACAGCCCACTATGACTAAATGAATGAAACTAATATCTAAAACACTGAATCTTATAGTGACATTTACAAAGAACCAGTACCAATCCACCAATCCACTCCGCATCAGATCAGTACATCCTTACTAATTTTGAGATACAGTAAGTCATAGTTATGAGGGGGAAAAAAACAAATAATAAGTAATCAAATAATAAACAGGTAAACGGCTAGCCTGGCTCTGTCCACAGTTTGAAAAATCCACCTGCTAGCACATCTAAAGTTTTGGTGCATTAGGTCATTGTACATATATCATATGCGGTAATTAATATGTAAGTATGCCATCAATACCATAAGTACATATAATGTAAGTTTGTAAAACTAAATATACTTCAGCTCATACTGCACCACTCAGTCTATTCACTGATATCTGCTGCGAATATCTGAATAATGTTTACATCTTATTTTTATGTTTTGCAGTGGTTTTTGCCTCCTGATTAAAGGATAGGTATATCTTCATACTTGCATGTCATATTTCTGTTCAGAGAGTTATGTGTCACAGTAATCAGACTACTTAAATTTCATATTAGCTTCGGATGAACGAGAATTGTGGACTTTGTTCTCCATTTTTTACAGTGTAGTCGCGGCACAAGGGGATCTCTTTATGGCACGGTATGGAGAGGAGGAATGCTTGCAGCAACCCATAAATGTCTCAGCGTACATATACGTGTGAGTATTGTATTAACACAAACTAAAGTTTAAATCTGTCCTTTAAAGGGGCACTCGCCCATTTTACACATTAAGTCCAGTTTACTCGCCATGAGAGTTTGCATAATACCTTATTTGGCTCTGGAGGAGCTTTTCTTGTCTGAAACCTTTGAAAAAATAATTATCTCAGATTGGGTTTGAAAACTAAAATATTTAACAGAAAGCCTGTGTCGCAAACTGGAGGTTTGAAAGAAGTTTGTTTGAAAGAAGCGGCCATTTAGGAGGCAGGGATGTTTAATGAAGGAGACTATTGAGTTGAATTATGGGAAATGTAGGATCCAAGTGTCTTTGGAGCTTGACCCATACACGGGATTAAAAGACAGGTTATCTCGGCTTCTGCTTCTTCGATTTTGACCATTCGTTCTGTAATCTGCCTCCTATGAGTCTCCCAGCTTTGCATTTGAAAGTGCAATACTAAATGACTGCAGTGCCCCTTTCAAAAGGCATGGCGCGCTTCACTGACACTACATTTCCTAATGATGTCAAACTGATGGAGCAAATCTCAAACACATAAATGATTCAGGTGGAAGGTGTTGTAGAGGCAAAGAACTTCACAACATGAAATGGAAGGTGGCCACCCTGTTGACGCCCCTCAACATGGAATATGTCTTGGTCACCAGTTTAAAAACGTAACCAGAGCATTCACTCAATTTTACTGAGTATTATGGAGAATGAAAACTTAATGAAGCGAAACACAGCTGTTTATTAGTTCACTGAACTTGATACTGCTTCAGTGTGTTTCTATGGCTACACAGGCCAGTTTGGAAATTTGTGGGGAGCTTATGAATTTATACCAGCGATTAGAGCTGAGTTATGAGCATTATTTTAAATCGGGGATAATCCTCTTCAGTTTAGACTCGATTACCCTGCTTATACAACAGACACTTGACAGTGATCACACTATAAGTATTGCTAATTTAGAATTAAACTAAAAGACTAAACTTTGTGTTGCTCTTTGTATTTGTCAAACATGGAATAGATGTTATTTTTTGACTCAGAGAACAAGAAACTGTTGCCTTGTAAAACTAATAATGATATCACAGCATTTATTTACAAACTGTAATGAGGCCACTAATTCAGAGCAGTGCAGTTATCAGGACATAATGCACACCCTCTAGTCAATTAGAAATGATCACCTGCTTTTTGCTAATTTGGGGTAACTACAACATATTGCAGCACAGACATCCTCTCTGAGTCGTTGTGTTTAATTCCTTCTCTCACTCAGCCTCCCTCTTTCTTTCCCTCCAACTCACTAATTACCTTTGGTTTTAAGTAGCTTCATTAATTCTGCCGTAACGATGCTGCGTTGACCACAATACCTGACAGTAATTCATAATTAACACATAACACCTCCACAGTAACAGGCAACTGCCTCCAAGTTAATAATGCAGGACCGGAAGCATAGATGAGCTCACAGTGACATTGTTTGAATAAAATTCTGCTCTGTGCTTTTTGGAACAATCATCTATGGAAGGAAGCAGCAGCAAAACCACTTTCTGCCAAAGTAGTGACATCAGCAGATATTCAGTGTGCTTTAACACAGTGAAGCCACTTTTTGACTGGAGTCAGCTCACCTGAGTTAAAAATAAAAAACCCAATCTTTTTTTTGTTTTGATTTTTCACATCTAGGGGTCAAATAAAGTCACATATTCCTCTCTCCTTCTTTATCCTCCTTTTTCTTCTACTGCTACCAGTTTTAAGAAGCTCCATCCATTTTCTGTTGCACAAAAATGCACATACATTTTAATGCAAAAACAAAATGTCTCACGTCTAAACTACTTTCACACACACTTAGTTCACATTTAGTTCTTTAGAATAAAAATATGATTTGAAGGGGCGCCCCGGTAGTTCACTGGCTAGAGTGCATATCACATTTGATTCCATCTGGGTTCATTTCGCTCCCCTGCCTCTCCTGTCAAATAAAGTGAAATGCCAAAAGAAATATAGATACAGTGATTGATTGATTGATTCCAGGAACAACATCCGAGATCTCTGTCCAGAAGTGTGCAGTCCTAGGAACAGCTAAGATACTGCGCAGGACCCCCAAGCTCCCAGGCCTCTGGTAGAGGACCCGAGCTTGAGGGTAATAGACCGCCTGCAGGGGCGAGTGGGGGATGTTTTTTGGTTTTTTTTATATATATAGATATATATGATTTATGTCCTCTATGCAAACCAGAAGCAGAGAGAGATTATTTTGAATAAGATACACAACTCTTTTATGGCAACAGATTATTACTATGCATGTAGACATACATGTGACATGAGTGAAACCTTTTTGCTGTCATGAAGCAAAGGTCTGTGTTGATACGAGCTTTTATAATCACCTCAACCTGAGATCCACTTGCTTTGATCTGCTTTTATTTTCTAGAAGGAGATTTATTCTCGCAAGTAAGTCTCATTCTGAGTTTGTGACTCTCATGTAATCATTTTGAAGTTGATACTTTGGCATTGATGAACATTCATTCGTTCACAACAGTCGCGGAGATAAGCTTCAGTTTTTGCCAAAATAAACTGAAGCAAATTTAAAAGGGAAGTTGTTCTACAAACTTATTGCATTTATGATAATTTTTAGAACACAACAAAAAACTTCTGTCTTAAACTCCATTCTTCCCTTGTGCAGTTGAACAGATGAGCATTTTTCAAAAGTTGCATCTCATTGCCATGACCCAAAGACAGATGGCAACTGTAAGCGTTCTAAAGCAGACAGAGAGCTTACATTTTCAGATTCCTGCATATCCACAAAACAATCTAGCTAAAAAAAAAAGAGTAGGCAGCCAAGTAAATCTCACGTCAAAATTGAAAACGTGCAGCGGTGCAAAATGATGTGGCACTGACAGTAATTTGTGCCTGTATATGCAGTTTTTAAACAAGTCAGTTAAAGTAAAATAATCTATGAATCTACCACTGAAGAGCTATTCTCAGTCTGTGTAATCATCTCTTCATTGAGATACTTTTGCTCTATTTCTGTTATCATCTTACCTAACATCACTGCTGCAGTGCCAAGATGGCCTGTAACTCTCAGCTCACATTTTTTTTCTGTCCATGCAAAAACAAACAGCACTACAGGAGGCCATATTCCCTTCATCCGTCAGCTGGGGTGCACATATGCATGGGCAGTCTTGGTCACACAACATTGGCCACCAAGTTTTTAAACTTGTCACCAGAGTTCTTGAGTAGTTTCCTTTCTCTTCTTGATGTTTATTCATATCCTCTGAATTTCTCAGCTCTCCAAATGAAATATTCTTTCTCGTTTAGAGAGCTATATAGAGTAATTTAAAAAAATGCACACACATACATGCACACAACTGTTATTCAAACGATCACTGGTTTGAGTTATGGGCTCTTTTCTTTTCGAACAGTGGACTCTTTGAACGAACTCCTGACAGAGATGGAGCGCAGGAATAATTGTTTCATTGCTCCATTTGAAGCAGGCCCATCCATCAGGCCGCCACGTGTCCTACACTGAATGTGTACAGTGTGTGGATGAGGATGGGATTCGGTGATGATGGGGATCTGAGAAAAGGAGTCGCTGTGCATGCGAACTGCTTGGAGCTCCATACTGAGTTCCATG
Organism: Maccullochella peelii; assembly: GCA_002120245.1. Taxonomy (NCBI): domain Eukaryota; kingdom Metazoa; phylum Chordata; class Actinopteri; order Centrarchiformes; family Percichthyidae; genus Maccullochella; species Maccullochella peelii. The sequence goes on from LKNJ01001446.1 coordinate 59,368, forward strand.
AAATTCCTCTTCCATCATAAACAGAGACGATGAAGCATAAGAAGCTTTTCCTGCAGAGTCTGAGCTTTACCTGTAGGGAGGCTGCTTTACACAACCAGAAACAGTATTGTATTTTTAAATGAATTAGCACATTCACAGGACCTTTAATAATTATGAATTAGCCAAGTGGAACTGCCTCAGATACAAGATATTAGGCAAAGCATAATGATCTAGACCAAAAACAGAAGTGGGTGACATTATGGTCCCATATTGATTATGCTTAGGTCTAGATTAAAACTCACTTAAGTGGAGTTATCCATCAAAACATTCTTAGTCTAACATTATAATTTTAAAACATAGTAGTTAACTAAAGGACCAACAAGGCTACAGAAGTAACTCGATGGAAAACTGCTGCTGCATTCTCTGAAACAGATGAGCAAGCTGGTGCCAACATTCGAGATGCGTCAATTTCAGTTGTTGTTGTTTGTTCCAGATGGGGACAGCGTCAGTATACCCAGCACTGAAAATATTCACCAGTCAACAGGCTCAGAGAAACGGACCTCATCAGATTGTTGGCTGGCCCACTTCTCACTTTAAATATATCAAACGTACCCCTCAACGGAGACAAGCGTCCCATCTCCACTAATTAAGATTCCCCGTTTACTGAGATGAAGTTTTGGTGTCATAAAAGTGCGTCAAATGTTAAGAGCAAAACAGAAGAGCTAGACTCACTAACATCAGATCTTTTCCCTCTCTTGTCTCTGTTTTTAAAGCATCACAGACAAGCCAGGTTGGTTTTAATGAGGGTAGCGTGTGCCACTGACTGCAGGATTTTGGAGTCTGAGGTTTGTAAAGTTGGTACTGCTTGTTGTTTGAACTTCTGAATGTCAGAGTTCAGGTTAGTCGCAACAGGAATCAGGGTGAAAATACAGACACTGGCCACCACAGCCCACCTGGTGTAGGGTAAAAGACAGTTTCAGAGGTTGAATAAATAGGCATACAGTTGGCAGTGTGCAGGCAGTCAGACCAAGCAAACAAATCCAAAAATCCGCAGACATGTCATTGTCAACAGGTGAGCAGAATGGATAACAGGGTACAGACCAGGAATCAGGAGAGACAGATAGACAGGTAGAACGGCTCCAGAAAAACAAAACCATTTACAAATTGTGGGTCTGTAATAACTTACTGCATTATTTATAAGCACTTCCAAGTCCAATAAATTTCAGATTTATCCTACATTGTCAGCGTCAAGCACAAAGCTGTTTAACTTGGAACAAATCTGAACTCAGACATGTTGAGATGGTGTTTTCCATACCGACAGCCATTATGCAGCTCATTAGTTATATGACTGCATCCAGTCTCCCCTCTTGTTACAGCAGCTGCAGTAGATGTAGGTACACTGTATTGTCTGTTGTCACAGATGTGCCTTTTATTGAATAATTGTCTTTACTTAGTTGCTTGAAACTGTTTTCTAAGCCCTGTCCTGTCCAAAACCCATCAAAGAAGACTGTATTTCTGAACTCCTGTAAAGTTGACTTTGGACATCACAACTTATGTTATCAGACTTGCTCAGTTGGACACAAGGATGCCAACCATGGTTGGTCAATCAATCAGTTGGTCCATCTGTCCGTCCCTCACAAGATAATATCTCAACAACTACTCGCCAGAATTTGGGTATTAATGGTCCCCAACAGATAGAAAGATTTGCTGATCCCTGGCCTTTCCATCATCTGGCTTATTAGGTCAAAATTTCTTGATCAACACTTCCGTCCATGACAAGGTATCACGAAAATGTACAGCCAGCTTGCACAGAAAATTCCACATGGCACATTGCCATGTATCCATCCATCCATTATCTATATCCGCTTATCATTAGAGGGCCGTGGGGGGCTGGAGCCGATCCCAGTTGACATTGGGCGAGACAGCCTAGCCCACTGCCATTGAATTCATTATGTTTTCCAAGTGGATGAAACCGTTTGTATCTCTAGAGTCTCTGTTGTTGTTGATTCCAGGATAATTAGACCCACTCTTTATATAAAGGAGACACAACACCACCACTACCACCATCATCATTCTAACTAGGGAGCGAATTAAATCCATCCACATTTCGTTATTCACCAGCTTCGTTCATTCTAATTCAGTCTTGTCCTCTTTCTGGTACTGCTGAGTTTGTTGACGAGCTGAGCAGGACACCAAAGGTCGGCACCGGTCTTTCTGCCTCTTAGTATGAGAAGCTCTCCCTCCCTGAACTAGATTACACCATGAATGAGCGGCTTGCATTATAAACCAGCCAGTAATCCAGCCAGGAGGGAGGCTGCTGTGTTTGTGTGGTTGATGAGACCGAGTGCATGTGAGCATGTACTGCATTTGTGATTCTATGATAGTGATTGCATGCTAGCATAGATTATGTTTCAAGTATTTCCTTCATCAGCATACAGTGGATGCCTGGGTGTGCGGTTCTGGCTGTGCGTTTGTGTGTGACCGCTGATTTGCGTGTGTAATGCCATAAATGCTACTCACTCCCCCGCCCGGCTCTTGGATTTTTACGATCAAATTACAAGTACATTTATTTAAGTAACTCAATTTTTATTTAAAATTAGGCAAATTAGTAGAGTGAAAGGGATACCAAAAAAAAAAAGGCAAAGATAGAAACTCACACATCTCTGGTACTGCTATAAGGTCCAGGAAATGGTTTTGTAAGTGAATGGAAGCTGTTGTGCCCATTTCCAAAGATCAGCTCAAGTATTAAATATTAAAGTGGGGCCACAACAAGTTTGGAGGGATGATGGCCAGGGGTAGTCATCCAGGGAGTGCTATAATCTCAGGTAGTTGTGTTCCCATCTAGTATTCAGTTAAAAAGAACTTTAGTGTATTTGGCATCATTTAAACCAAACAACCGCACCAAGACATTATTGTTAAGCTTTTATTTGTTGCGAAAAATGTAATACATTTTGTTATAATTCTCGTTTTCAAAGTTTGCATTTTATTTAGTTTTAGTCTCGTTTTCATCACGAAAAATAGGTCGCCAACGAATATTTTTTGCCATAGTTTTTGTGGAGAAAATGAACACTGATTTCAAGCACCAAAAAACAACTTAACTGTAAGTCCCCTAAATTAACTGTTTTAATTTTGCACCACAGGTCCATGAAATTATGAACCGTAACTGTCAAATGAACAAGTTACCTGTCAGTCTGTGAGACTTCATCTTCACAACACAAACTTATAATAATCCAGTTTTAACCATACACAGAATGTAAGTAAAATTGATTGGACACAATATTAGATTGTCATAAATAGGAATGAAAAAATAAACACACATAAGATAAATAGAGATGAAAAGTCTCTACAATAATGACTAAAGCTTAAGAAACTTAACAACAGAGAAGAAAGAGAAGCAAATAGTTCAAATGAGAACTGAGATTTTTATAGCAGTGAATGACATCAAATATTCACCTCATGTTCAAGGCAGTCATAAAAGTAGCACCTGTCTCACATTACACTTTGGAATGATGACTGCGTCTGTCTGTACAGTCGGACTGTCGATCGTAATTTAGAGACCAGTGGAAAGACATCACAGTAAATTAAAAGTCTGCTCTGCCACACTATTTTTTGGTTATAATGTAATTACAGTAAAATACTGCTTGATGTATTCTGATGACAGAATTTTAATAGAGCAATTACAATTCGATTTCTGCAGATAAAATAACCACTGTCCCTAACAAGTTAGTTGATAAGTATGAGTATGTTATTAATCTGTCTCTTTGCTGAAGAAAAAACGACAGATCTCAGTCGTTATGATACACCAGGAAAAAATTGAGAGTAGTACAGAAACAATAATTACAAAGGAGTATGATTGATTTATGATACAAAAGAGGTAGTATTTCATAGTTAAGGGAAACAGATACCACTGCAGCTTAATGAGAAGATGAAAGCCAGGAGCCAGTGTCACCTCATTCAGCTCATGTCCTCATAGGAAATGAATATTCATGAGTATATAATCACAGAATATGAAGAGCTTGAACAGACATCCTTCTTAAACTCATTATATCAGAATGGCCATTTCAGTGGAAGAAAGAAGCTGCTGTACCACGTTCATCAAAACCAGCAGCACCAGTGAACCGCTTCAGGCTCAGAGAGCTGATGTGTTTCCATGAAATGCTCACCGCAAAGTCTAGTATCTCTGGTTGTTGAATACTTGACTTTGTGACATATTTCTTCACTGAGGCCTGGCTCAGATCACAAGGCATCTAAAACCCTAATCAGTTTAGAAATCAAGCTGCATCGCATACAGAGACAGGTCCTACATAATACTTCCAAATCAGGAAGAGTAGAGGAGTGAGCTTTTCCATAAGTTAGAAAATTTAGGTGCAGCACACACAGTAAAAAGGAAAAAGTTCTACATCCTACTTCCACATCTTGTGAAGGAGTAAAGAGTGAGCTTCCCCATGCCTGTAGTAAAGATCAGAGTGTAAAAGAATAAAAAGGAAATCAAGCTGCACAACACACACACACACACACACACACACACACAAAAACACAAAATGTTCCACTTAGTACTTACAAATGTTGTGAAGGAGTCTGGAGAGAAGGGCTGTTATGACTGTAATGAAAAGAAAGTAAAAAATAAAAGCTATGGAAAAAAAGAAAACAATTCACAAATCAAACCACATAACACATAGAAAGGTTTTACACCATACTTCCAAATGTCTTTAAGGTGTAACAAAAATCAGATTAGGAAAAAGAAAAAACGAAATCGAGCTTGACATCCCAAACATTGTGAAGGAATCTAATGGAGTGAGTCTTTCCACGACCGAGACAGACCGGTTGGAAAACAAAAGGAAAGAAATGTAGCTGCTTCACACACAGAAGATTCCACATCCTACTTCCAGACCTTAAGAAAAAGCCAGGAGGAGTGAGCTTTTCCACAACTGTAACAGAGTGGAAAATACAGGCAAAGAAAAAGAAAAGGCATTGAGCTACACCACACACAGAAGGAAAGGCTCCACCACCTACTTCAAGATCTTGTGGAGGAGTAGCGAGAAGGGAGGTTTTCCATGACTGTAAAGGTGTGCAGAGGCTGGGAGATTGCATACAAAGTCAATGGAACGTCACGAGGAGTAAAATAAAAGAAACGAAATAAGAAAATAAGTAGAAAAATTGTGAAAGAAATGGAGTTCAATGGGCTAAAAATTAATGTAGGGGTCAAATTTACACAAATAATGCAAGGTGGAAAATTTGCTTCATGTTCAATCTGACTGCCCCTTAACAAAGATCAGAGCGGGAAAAAAGAGACAGAAGCCGTGTTTCATTCATTCAATTGTAAAGCGGATTTTAAGCGAACTTTTGATATGTTGCAAAAAATAAATGCACATTAGGTGCGTTTCCATGAACTGGGTTGGAGCGAATAAACTCGGCTCGTTGCAAAGCGTAGTTTGGTCAGAAGGTGGCGGTACAGGCTACGCTTTACGCATGGCTGTAATCTGCCAGTAAACGGAGTAGAAGAAGAAGAGGTTCACATCAGTCATGTCCATATCCCATTTAGTGCATGCCATGTAAGATATGTTCAAATGCTCACCTCTCTATCCCTTCTCATTCTCTCAGCACAGGAGGCGTGCTTAGTTTAGATTTCCCTGAGCATTTTTTGAGATAATCAAACCTGCTTTAATTGAAACCTCTTCACTCATGTCATTATGGGCACCGGCACTTCAGAGAGACTCAGCAGAACTTGCCGTCTGTCAGCAGCTGCAGGCTCGTCCCAGTTTGTCCCACTCTGCCTGAAGGGAATATTGACAACTATTCTGCTTTGTTAGGGAAAGTTAGCGTCGTCATGGCAACTTTATACCTCACCAGTTTCAATGAACGGTTGACTAAGTTTCTCACTTTCTCTCCCAGAATCTTCTGTTTTTTCTCCATCGCTGTCTTCTTTCATGTCATCTCTATCTTTCCTCCCTCTTTCTCTCTCCATCTTTCTGCCTCTTTCTCTCCCTCTGCCAGATAATAAAAACTCTGAAGAACAATTAGCTGAAGTTCCTCTTCGCCTCGTCCTTCATCACAGCCGTCCACTAATATCTAATCATGACCGCCAAATGTTTCATCCTGGTGCCTCTGTAATTGTTTGACTCCACCTGCTAACAAAAACTTTCTTTGAAAGTTATCAAAGACTTTCTAAGTTAAGTTGAGAGGTGCAGGGACCGTCTTTTCCCAGATCATTTTTTAACATTACTTCAATGACCTTTCTGTTTTATCAGGCAGCTTGTAGGAGAAATTGTCAGGAGATACATGGGCAACAGGATGACATTCAACAACAGTCCAGGTGTTGACATTTCTGTGATACTGCGACAAAGTTGGTGTGTCTCTTTAGTCACACAAAATATGGATACATAACATACACTAGGCACAGGAAACATAACAGAAACAAGTAGCCTTGCACTGAATGGGACTTTGTTGAAGCTAATAATGTAGGATGCAGTTTTGTTCCGCAAATATCCAATCATGCATCTTTCAGTCAGTGTTGAAGAGGTTCTATGTGCTGTCACATGAAAGCAGTGATTTCTTACTGATTAGCCCCAAACAATATTTTGGGCAGCCGTAGAGCTAATGTTTGCTTCACAGACCGACAGACAAGCTACTTCACAGCCTCAAATCCTGGATGTTTACGCTGCTTTCACGTCATATTGTGGCATATAGACCAGAGGTGTCAAAGTCTCACGCTGTGGGGCACCCCCCTTCAGGCACAATTGAGACACCCCCATCTTCTCCTCCTTCTTATTCTTGGTCTTACTTTGATTTATGATAATCATGCTCATAATTCTCATAATTTGGAGGTTTGGGGGAATGTAAACGGGAAGTGTAATGTTGCCATAGAGTCAGCAAGTTAGTTGTGGGCTACAACTAGCATTTTAGCCTATATCTGTTTACATTTTGCCAAATTGGCACCATCAAAAGTATGCCAAATTAGCTCTTAGCATTTCCTGTTTGTGACTTGCCCATGGATGTACAGAAAAATATCAATGGATTCTTTTTGATACCGAAGAAAACTTAAAAGATGCAGATTTTTGGATTCTGGATAGGCGTGCCGAGCAGTGATTTGATGTGCTTAAACAGATACCCAGCTAACTCCTTTATGAAAATGACATTGTGTGATCAGCTAATTTAGCTCAAGAATATGATTGAACAGCAAAGAGATCCAAAGTCTGCCTTCCATCTTTACAGAGTGAACTGCTTACCGTATATACCTAAATAATGCAGAGTGGTGTTTCTTAGCTGGCTTACAGAGAGCACATTCACCGGACAACAATCAAGAGTTTCATTTTGTAGTTTAGCCAATGGATGGAGTCGTTAATTGGCTACACCTGACTAAATGTGCTGACAGTTGTCATGGCAGCCAGCAAAATCATCTGTCACCAGCTAATACGTTCACTTCTTAAAATGGCATTGTAAATAGTTCAGGCTTTCATTAAAAGTTTTTAAAAATGGCACTTTCAAAATGCAATTTTAATACAAAAAGAAACTGCAACTATTCAGGTTGTATAAAAGTGAAAATACTCTAAAAGTTATTCTTGAGTGTAGCTATGAGTGCCGTTGTGCACCATTTATCATAACCATATTCAAAGTGCTTCAATTCAGGAAATCAGCAGTAGCAGGATGAACGCAGTGATGTACATTCATTGTGGGTGTAAGGTGCAGCATTCGGCTGTTATCAACTTTGATAACAGTGGTAGGCTAAAAAAAGAAGCTCTTGAGGGTGAGAGATGAGTCTGTGAGCACATGTGTGCTGGTTCAGTTTAAAAGGGAATAAGTGCCATTTTCTCCTCTTCCTTTTTAAAACTCCCATCAGCACCCTTGAGCAAGGTACTCCACCTCCAGCGGCTGCAGACCCAAACCAGGTGTGTGTGAATGTGAAGCACCGCAGTGCTAAGAAAACACATTAAAAGCTCCAAAATAACATTCCCAAGCACTGGATGGATGGAGATAGAGAAAAACATGGAATCTGAAATGTTTTTCAGCTGGATAATGTTGTATTCATGCTCTGGATATGCATCAGAGGTTTTCATCTTGAAAGGACTCGAGGTGTTTTTCTCCAGGCCTCCGTGCCCGTTTTTGTCCCTCCTTCCCATCTGCTGCAGAGAATTCGCTCGCTTTAGACATATTGTAGAAAATAACTGCAGCTAGCAAGTAATTAAATCATTTTCGATGGGTTCAATTGTTCATAACATGAAAGACATTAGTGACAAAGACTATTAAAGAATATGGACTCTCAATGTAATATTTACTTTTACATTTAATATTTAATTTGATTTAGATTATTTGATTTGTATTTCAGTTTCAGATGTATTACCCGAAGACCATGTTAAGACTGTGTGGAGGACAAACAGTATATTCAATACAGTGACTAGACAAAGGCACCTGAACAAAGGTAAAACATTGTTCAAAACACACAGTTCAGATAAAAATGTGGTTTTCCAAATGTAATAAGAGCATTAAGTTAAACAGAGATGGATGGCACTTTTTTCTCCCCAGTGTTTAACTCTGATCTTTAATCAAAACATGGTACTAATCTCCCAGACAGTGTTGTCACAAAGGTTATAGACCCTCTTTACTTTACTGGTCTCCCAGTTACTTTTGGGATTCAGGTGCCAATAATCCTAAAGTTACAAATACCCTGCCTGTGACTCCTTTTGTAAGTTATTCTTGTCACTCCCCATTCTGTGCTGTGCAGAGCTGGGTGTATGCTTGCAGGGAGTGACAAGGCCCCTAGAGGCCCAATATCGACTCACTACATACTCTGCATTCTCATAATAATCCGCTGCACATGAGTTGGATGACTGGAATACAATGTTACATTATGTTTATTAGTGAAACACATTATCTGCACAGCTAACAACTGTTTGCTTTTATGATCTCTCTTTTTATGTTGCTTGGCTGTTAGATATTTGATTATTATTACCCCACAGCACTTTTGGTGAACCTCCATGATGAGAAGCTTCCTTAACCTTTTTAATGATCTTATTGTTCAGTCTGACTTTGGCTTATAAAGCGGTTTAAAGGACCTGCATTTACTAAACTCCAGAATCTTCCACCAGCTTCATATCGATTTGAGATAATCCAACAACACTAGAGTTAGGAGGTTTCCAGAGGACAGCAGTGATAGTATTTTAATGGAGCTTGTCACCGGCTGACTTACTGCCGCCCCGTTTTAGGGTTGTTGTACTTCATTTTGTCCTTTTCTATTTTGGTTTGGAAGCACTGGTGCACACAGTAAAACGGGAGGGCATTGTCTCAGGTCACACATATTCACACACACACACCCATACAAGCATATAAATCAAGTAGACACAACCTCATGGGAGCACACGTATGCCTTTATACACACCCAGACACACACTGATGGCTTTGTTGGAGATTCACCGTGGCTGTAAAAGGATCTTATAAAAGAGTGGTGGGGGCCTACTGCTTCAGCTCTATAGGGTTCATTAACTGACACACACACACACACACACACACACACACACACACACACACACACACACACACACACACATACATACAGACATAAAGTGACCCCTGCAAGGAATTCATTCATTTTTATGCCCCCTCTCACCCCATGGCTGTTTATTTGTTTTCCGACCCATTAGGTTAGCAGCTTTTCAGGACTCTATCCTTTTTTTAGGGTCTCTGTCAGCTTTACACACTGCAGCACTAGCTGGGTCCCAAGAAGAAGAGATGGTCCTCTAGAAATGGCAGTAAAAATAAGACAGTGAAGCACTGCCTGAAGACAGTTTTCACTGTTACTTATGGACGTGGCCAGAAGTAATGCAACGGTAGTGTCACAGCAATTTTACTGTTTAGCCTTTTCCACTCCAGCTGTAGTTTTAAACTAAATTAAAATGACAAGTGGACCCTGCTCCAGCAATTTTTAGTTTTTGGTGTCTCTGGAGAAAAGTACATTAGTTATGTTTGATAGTTTAGTCTAAAAAAATAACACTTTTCATGCTTGTTTTTAAAAACTTTTGACAAAGTTGACTAGAGCTTGAAATGAAGTGACTTACTGAATCAGGGAGACGAGTCTCTTAGCTTTCAATATCGCTGTAGACCAAGACAGCCAAGCATTAGCTATGCAATTTCCTGAAGCTTTATTGGCCCCAGAAGTGTTGCTAAAATAGTGCTCTCTTTATTTTTACTGAGACCCTGGAAGTTGCACACAGACCCTTCATCCTTAGTTTGGCAAACCATTCTGGAGCAGCCCTGGCATTGTTGTTGTGAGCTGCTAGCTAAAAACGCCCTGTGTTGTACTTGGCACCTTTGGCTACCTTCACCGTTACCCTGCACATGGATCCTGTGTCCCCCATTTAGGAGGTCAAAATAATGAACATATTCACTTAAGTTCAGTATTCATATTATCACTTTTTGGGTTTGGCATTTCTAAACAATATGTTTGATCAGAACTTTTTTTAAAGATAAGCTATTGTGCAGTCTTTACAAAGAGGCACTGGAGCTAAGAAGTGACAGGAAGAGCTTTTGCTTCGTGTCATTTACTGCATTATGTGTTCTGATTGCACAGCACTGTTATTCATCTTTGCACTGTCTCTAATTGAAGCTTATCTGTAGCTGCCACTATAATTCCCTTTAAAATGATGTGATTGTCTGTGGCTATATATTATTGTGTTTTCTTGGTTCTTGTTGATGCTTGAAGAAAGTCCCCGACTGGAATATGCAGATGTTTTTTCTTGTATGTTAAAGGCTTTGTAGAAAGGAAGGTCTGACAGGTATCATTATCCAGTGTATTTTAATAAAAACTGAGCTCACACGGCATAGGAGAAATTGACCTTTTTTTCTTACTGAACATGTTTCATGAGTTCAACAACATGACATGTGACTGGGTTTGTGGTGGGGAACTGCTGCTAGAACTGCAGGATGAGTGCAGCACCATCACAGTTCATGAGGTTAAAGATGTTGTTCATGTGTAATTTCTGCCTCAGTACTTGGCTCTTGTACAACAGCAACCTACGTCCTACGTCCCACCAAACCGTGTTCCCACATCCCACATTTTCCTTATTCTTCTCTTTATCTTGTGACATCAAAGAGGGCGACATGCAAAACAGTGATTTGTATCATTTTAATGACACTGTATTGCACTCTGTTGTGCTTAAAGAGCCGGGCGAGAGAGAATAACAGAGTAAGAAGGGAAAGGAGAGAAAATGCTCTTTAGCGCTATTACAGCATCTTTCAAATTATTCTGATGGCAGAGAGAGCTGAAAAGACTCAGAAGAGATTGATAACACAGTACAAAGGTGTCTAATATTGAATCCACAATGTGTTTGTTTAAAAAAAAAAAAAGAAGCAGATGTGAGAGTGCACCAGATGACAAAGCCAACATAAGATGTTTTTGTTGTTCGTGTGGAATCAAAAAGAACAGCATTGTAGAAAGTTACTTTAATTAATTACTGGGGACAGTACACATACATTGGCATCATTATGATGTTAATGTGCCACAATTAGCCAAATGGCTAATTATCTTAGTCCCTGGACTAAAAAAGCACATACGACAAGATGAAAAACAACCAAATCAAACATAAAAGTGCATAATGACAAATTTACAACACAACATGTCCAACCACCAGATTTAACTTTATAGAAAAGTACCATTGGTTAATACTTACAATGCTGTAACTTGAAGTTTGTTCCTGTTACATGCAACATACAAAAACATAGCGGATCACTTCACTGGAAAACCATGTTGCCAGTGAACATAAACCAGGCAGCACTTGTGTTTTAAAACATATTTGGCAAAACAAATTAGTAGTATACAGTATAAATGTAAGTTCTAGATGACAGGGTTGGCGTGTGGGTTAAAATGGTCTCTGAGCTGAGTGGTAGTGTCTTCAAGCTGCAGTGATGCCGTTCAGATGGCAACAGTGTGAATAAGTATTGATGTAGGTGGGAAGTGTACCTGATTACAACCCGAGCCCTCCTGCTGTAGCAGTTTCCTACATATGATCCCGGTTGCCTGCTTAGCAACCCTGTTAACCTGCCTCACTATGCAGTCATTTGGCTTTTGCAGAGTATGTAGTCAGAGTTTTCAGACCAGGTAAAACAGTTGGAGTTGTCTTCCTAAGAATTTTAAAAAGGTAACAGTCTCAACAGCTGAACCATCAGGAGTTACTGGGGAGTGATTTCAATTGTGCTGCCTAAAATCAATAATAATCTCTATAGTTTTTTCTAGGTTGATGGACAAGTTGTTATCCCAGCACCGCAAGGATGCCTCTCTCACCTTTTATCTTTTCATCTTTGCCAAGAATACGGCCAAAAACAGTTAACCACATTGTTGTCTTTCTTTACTATGATACAGTAACCTCTCTAAACAAATATTTGCATGTGACTGTGACATTTCTGGGTCTGAGCAGGTGTTGTATGTTTCGTTGACCTTGTTCCTCTGGGTTTACAGTGTCCTCTTGTATATTCATGTCAGCATATTCATAGCTCGCAGTGAACCATCTGTGAACCCGGCCTGTGCCAGGACAACTTTCTGCCTCTATGATACGAGCCAGTTTGACCCACACTGCGTCATTTTGCAAATATATGTGCATATATGGAGGGTGGGAACTGTGTGTGACAAGACGGATTACAGAGAACATGAGCAGAATCATCTCTCTGCATCTCAAGTGGGAAAAAGAAAAGCTCCTATAAAGTAAAAAAGAGCACATGTGATTAGTCAACCGTCACTAGATGAATCAAGGTTAAAAGAGGAAATCTCTGTAGAGATGATCTAGCCGTGGCCAGTGAACAATGCAGGGATTCAATAAAGCGGGATTCAGCAATTTGCTCCCATCACTGAGAAATAAAAGCAAAGCAGAACTGACAGTCAAGCTGTGACAGCTTTGAGGAAGTATGATGAGAGAGAGAGAGATTGAGGACTTGTGGGTGCAGTGCTAGTTAAACCCACTTACACTCAATTTATCCAGCATTTCCACCTGACCATAATCATTGAACTGGATGAAAGCACTCAGTTTCCTTCATCTGAGCAAGTTTAAGGTCGGTCGTTTTACGCTGGCACTACATTGTTCTCTCTGAATGAGCGTTAGGCTGATCAGTGACAGAATCATTTTGCAGCATCTTGTTTTCCTACAAAGTGAGTAAAGACAGCAAAACTACCTTTAGGGTAAGGCACAGATTGGATTTTACATCACACCGCTGCACTTGAAACAACCCTGTTTGCTGCTGACCTTTCAGAGTGCCCGCTACGTCATCAAGGCCCGACACTCCTGGTGCGGAAAGCCGCCCCGAGAGCTCTGCCGCCCGCATAAGAGTCTCAGTTAAAGACAGCTAAGAAAGGTCTGTCCTCACGAGGGGGGCGTCTCCGCGTTCTCTTCAGCACAGCTGGTAAATACTGTAAAAATGCCTGTTTTTGACTGTCTTGATTAAAAAAAAAAGTCTTAAAGTCTCTGTCCTGCAGGACAATAAAGAGTGAAGAGTAGAAGATTTTTATTTGTAGACACACTGAGCTGCTGTGGTTTGAGGTGAAAAACAAAGGCCTTGAAAAGTTCAGGGCAGGAAGAGAAGAAGAAGAGACTAGGAGAGGAGGTGAGGTGAGAAAGCAATATAATGAGGATTTAAAAAGAGATTAAGGAGAAAAATGTTTCTTTTTAAGGATAAGAAGGAAGAGGGCAAAGCTGGGGAGAAGAGAAGAGTGAGGGAGCAGAAAGACAACGTGCAAGCTGTGACGCAGAGCTGGAGGTGGGGGTGATGTGGGGGGTTCTCCAGACCACCGCTGTGACCTTCTGTCCCACAATCCATCAGGGCGTCCGAGGCTGCATGGCCACACGCCACTATGACAAATCTGCAAGTCAGACAAACACAGTCCGGCATGACAACTTGGCATTTGCTCAGATTAACTTTCAAACTCCAGAAGAAGACGTGAAATTCACACATTCAGGAAGACAGAAAGACATTTCACTTATATTTACTGGTGGCAGGTAAAAAAGAGATTTGTTTTGTACAGATTATACAAGGTTAGATTTTAAGCAGACACAATTAGCAGGATATTTTGTTCCCCCCAAAATCTATTTTTTGAGTATCAGACGTCACTGGTTGAATTGAAAGGTGACAAAAAGTCTGCAGTATGAGGCAGACGGAGACTTTGGGCTGATATATAGGACTTTTTAGATACGAGGGTGGAGGTCACATCCCTCCCTCTCTCCCAAATATGTGTGAGTCATTTGTTGCTTGGTGACAAGTTCAAGTATTATGTCTTAAATGAAGAGTATAATTGCTTTATAAAATGATTTAATGGCAGTTTAAGTGATTAGTGAGAAAATACAAGACACAACCCACTTGATACGTTTCTGTATCTCAGTGTGAATGATAAACTGGAGAATCGGTTGACAACATGAGGGAAAAAATCCAGTTCATTGTGACTTGCAGAGTGAAACACCAGTGTTACTGTGGCATTGTTGTCTTTTCAAAAGGAATGGCATTCTCCTCATGATTCTTACCACAGTGTAATGATGCTGTGCAGAAGAGAACAAAGCCTTTCTTCTCTGTCCACTGTTTTTGTCTTCGTTTCAGTTTCTTTGTCTATTGTTCTGGTTTCTTTGCATCACTCCCGTTTCTCCTCATTGTATCCCCCGCAACTGTCTCTCACTTTTGCCTCACTCTTTCTGCTTCTTTCTGACACCTACTTTGACATTATATTAACTGACAGTTTCTAAAAATGCAGACTTTTAACAAAATGCAATCATTCAAATAGAAGAGTTCACTATAATCAGTGACGATTGGATCTTCACTCTGACTTACATCATCCTTTTTCACATCTTCACTCAGATTTCCGGCTCCACTGCACAGAACTCTCTCTCTCTCTCTCTCTCTTCAGCCCCAATCACTTTGTTTGTTTTGTCTGATAAGCTCATAAGTGTTTGGATCATTTGGATTGTGAACACTAATTCCTGAAAATTAGTCATGATCATGTGATGTTTACTGAATTCACATTAGATTAATGCAAGTAACAAAGATGAGACAGACCAATTTATGCCATAATGATCATTACAGGCACATAACTACCTGTGTGATTGACACTGATAATTGGGCAAATTAACATCTTCAACCCTGCAGAGCCATCAGTGGTTCCATCATAATAAATGCATGCTGAGAAATTTTTAAACCCACAGAACTTTCTTTAAAATTTAATCAAGCCATGCCTAAAGCGTAGCCTATACCTCCAACTTCTGATGAAACTACGCTTTGCAATGAGCCGAGTTTATTCGTTCCAAACAAGTTGATGGAACGCATTTCTTTTCTGCGACATTTCAAACGTTTGCTTAAAATTCGCTTGACATTTGAATGGAAACACAGCCAGTGTCTGCTGAACTGAACTAATATTGCCCCTTAAAAACTATTTGAAATGTTTAGCTAATTAAAATCACAAACACATATTGTATCTCTGTGACACTGTATGTTACCCTCTAACACCAGGCTGCTAATGGTCTGACAGCAGACGCCTGTTGGGAGCTCAGCAGCCTGGCTTGTTATTCTTGTTTTTCATTAGTCATGCAGGTTGTGGAGCGATGCAGGCCGGTTTAGGTCATGTTGCTCCCAGGAGAGTCCCATCCTGCTCCTGTGACCTCGCACACCACATTAGCATCGTGATGACGACTGTGAACAAACCTGCTGCATCTGATACGTTATCACTGCTTTTTTTTCTTTGCTCTCTAATCCAGCCACCACAACGAAAATACAGTAATATAAAGTGACCACTGCCCATCTCGGAGAAATATACGGGATGTACGAACAATTATCCACATAAACACGTGGATTCAATCGTACAAATGCAAACATGCAAATGCCCACGCAGTCATTCATAACCGCAAACAATGATATAAACCACACACATTCTCATACACATAAACACACATTGCAGCAGCCACTTAAGCTCCATTTTCTTCTTCTCCTGTTATTATCCACCTGACTCTCTTAACTGTTTGACCTTCACGCACAGATCAGGGAAAACAGGTCAGTGTCCTTCTCTCATTACTTCCTTCTTACTGCTGACAGTGAACCTGAGGAAGGAGGCAGAAAACGGGTAGTGTGTTCAGAGGGAATTGAAGGAGTAAATCTACTGCTAGCAGCTGGGCGATCAGGTGGATAAGGAGAATGACACAAAGTAGAGAACAGTCAAGAAAGAACAGAAGAGCAGTGGGGTTCAATGGGGCTTTTGGGAGAGTAGCCTGTTTGTCATCTTGAATTAAACCATGTTTCCTTTATAGATGTTTCACTCTGGTGAATCCAGCCCTTGAACTTACCAGCTGATAAGGATCACTTCAATGCTGCTTTACAGAAGTGACACACGGTGGACTGTGGGGTAGTGAAGGCTGCAAATCATACACTGGTTATGTCCTCTAAAAGAATGCAGCATTTCTTAACAGCCACCATTGTACTGGGACATATTTCAGTATTCAGTGTTGCAGAATTAGGAGGACTGATATTTATATGGAGAGATAGTCTTCAATAATAATGATCCCAAATTAGAGCACTGTCCTGTAAGTAATTAAAGCTATGTTGATTTATATTTATTATGTGAATTAATGGGAAACAAGAAATTTAACATGGTAGTTTGTTCTTGAAAAGTTTAGTTAGTTTAGGTGTTAGTTTAGGTGATGGTGTCACCATTCACAAAACACATTCAAAGCACTTTCCTTGCTTTCTTCGCAGCAAACTCAGCAATAAGATGTGTGTAATCCGGCTTGGATTTAACATGCTTTCCGATGGATAGAATTACAACACATTCTGAAGTGAGGCACTACAGGACTGGGAGGCACTTGTATAATTCATCAGAATCGCTTGTCGGTCCCCTCACCCGACACCTTTCCAACTTCAGAATTGGGGCGTCAGCGCCTGACAATTTCTGTAACTTTCCAAAACCGACAATCTGACATTCACACCCACTTCACACAGCAATCAGCCCGGTGTGTGGAGGTGAGAAAGTAAGCAGAGTTTTAAAGCAGGGTTTAAACTTTTCTCTCAACCTTTCTTTTTTTATGCAGTATACAACAATCTCTCAATCAATACAACTGAGTGCAACACTATGAATGCCTTCCAGGAGAGACAAAAAAAAAGCACTGTTATCCCCATATTAAAACGAGTCTCGTGTCTCGCCCCTCTCTATGATGGCTGGCTTTTCACCTTCGAGTATGGCCATTTGGAACAGGTATAAACACTGTTGCCTTTCGACGTGGTTGGGCAACACATTGTACGAACTCGCTCTTTTCGAGCATAATGCGGCCCTTAAGGTGTCAGGATGCTTCAGACGAACTTGCTCATATTGGTCATATCTAGCCAACCTGCTGTGTCAACACATCAAAACAAGGTAGGTCAGCCTGGCAGCTGCTCAGCATGTTAAGCTTGTTTATGTACGAGCGTGTGCGTGTGTGTGTATGTGTGTTTGCACGTAGTTCAAAATTGTGTCCCTTGTCAGGAAGGGAGGGTGTTTAACAAATGACTGCCAGCTCGGGGACGCAGGGGCCAGGGACCTCTGGTAGGGAGTCGGCCAACAATAAATCTCAAAAATCAATATGACAGGGCCCGGGGTAATCAGTATCAATGATTTTAAACTGGAATAAGTCCCTTGGGGAGAAGAATGATAAAATCCTCTGAGCTCGGAGTCTGAAAAACATCCCGAGGATGAAGGATGGAGAAGAAAAAGAAAAAGAGAAGGAGGGAAAAAAAGAAAGAGATTATTGATGCTTTTTACCCAGAAACCCCTGCAGCAGGTTTAGGATCTCTGTTGTGCTTTCTCTGTCTGTCACTTGTGCCCTTTCCTTCTTTCTTCTTCTTACCTTCCATCACTCCTCCTTCCGCTGTCTCTTGTAGTCTTTCTCACTCTCTCCCATGTTTACACTCTTTTTCTAACTTGCTGCTTTATACCTTTCACGCTTCCTCAGTCATGCTCTTTGCCACTCTTTTCACTTTGTCCTTCTTTATCTGTCTCTGTCATAACTGATACCCCCGACTCTTGGACTATTGTATTCTGTTTTGTCCTTCCCTAGCCACTCAGGATTTATTTGATACCAAACTATCCCTCCTCTTCTGCCCTCTATTTTTGTTTTTTATCTGTCCATCAAACAACTCAGTATCCACAGATCACATTTTACTAAAACATCTCATTGTCAAATTACAAACCCACTGGTCTATACAAAAAGAAAGCTGTATATTTTATTCACCCATGTGTTGGGCCCAAGGGTGTACTTTCCAGGGGGGTGGGATAAGGAAAACACGTCCCTGTCCCTTTTCAAAATCCCAGTTTTGTCCCGTCAACTTTTATACATTCAGTTTCCGCTAACATCTTGTCCAGCCTTCATTATCCTTACGAGAGAAGTTCTGTGTTGAGAAAAATGCAGATAAGATCATCTAGATTGCCTTCGATGGTGACACAAGAATTTAATTTTTGTGAAATATATTATAAATTGCCATCAAGTTTATAGCCCAGTTACAGATCTCTCGTGTTGTGTTTATTGTCAGCTGCTTTCCCGGTTGGAAAAAACCATGCCAGTCAGAGCTTTGTAGGCAGGATTAAGAATGGTAAGGTCAACGGCTTGTTCCAGAGCCAGAAAAATGGCAACAAGCGTGGGTGAGGTGCAGCTGTAGAGGTTGCTCCGAGTCGACTTAAAGAAATAACAACTCCGAAATTGTAATTTGTCTTCAATGTGTCGACTGAAAATGAAGTACGCAGGGAGGTCACTTGCTTAGGGCAAAATATCAACATCTCCCAAACAAAAAAGGCTAACATGAACAGGATGTCAGACTGAATAATAAAATGAAACAAAATGGCAAAACACTATTTTTATCATGTCCTCCCCGCCTCTGACACCAAACTTATGCCCTTGGTTGGACCACTTCTGGAGATGTTTACTATTCATTTGTTCTGTATATTCTGTTCTTCATATGAGACTCATTGTTGGCATGAACAGTTGGCTTATTTGGGTTTTGTGTGCAGTACTGGCAGGTCTATGGAACAGCGGCCTGTGCCCTTTGCTGAAGACAGTATTTAATCCCCCTCCCCCACCTTGGCACTAGTCAGAAATATGGTGAATGCTACCCTGTCGTGCTTGAAACATCTGGGGCCCTCTGTGGGTAAATGTCAACAAATAACATTCTGTCAGCGTTTTAAACATTTATCGGCCCCGTAGTTTCTCTTTGCAGAGTCTCCTCCTCCCCCTCCTGCTCGGCTGCAGCTGCCCTGGGTTCCCCCCTGGATGTATTTCAAACCCAGATAACACCCTAATACCCTTACACTCGCTGCAGCCAGAGCTCCAAAGGCATTCATTTCAAATATTTTTTTCATCTCTTTTTTTTTTTTTCAGCAGATAAATGTTGGCATCCATAACTCGCATTCAAAGGAATGCAAACCCCTGAACGCGGAGCAGGCAGGCCTCATTTTGGCTTCAGTGATACCAGAAGGCGAAGCGAGCCTGGAAAGCCCGAGAGTACCAGCTGCACAGCATATTTCACCATCACTGAATACAGTCAGCTGGTAAAACATTAGGAACGCTCTAAATTGAAATTTTTCCTCCTCAACCTTAGTTGATTTAATACTCAATAAAGGCTTATATTCTTCTTGATTCATCTGGTCAGCTATGAAAAGAAGTTCTCGGTTTTGTTTCACAAAGACAAAAATTAACCTTATGCCACATGAAAATATGTAGGGCTTCCTTTTGGTTGATGATTCAAATCCAGCTCATGAACTTTACTGAATGTCATCCCCTTTCCCTGACTTTGTTTGCTAATATCGAATATTATATACAAGATACAGGACCAGATGATGGTCTGACATCCCTTTTGATTTGGCTTTTGAGCCTTTGACTGTGCATGCCTGAGATGTGTAAATGGGTGTCAGTCCAGAGCATGTACTCAACTTTGCAGTGCAGCAAAATTGTGCAAGATGACAGCAGGGTCTTGCATTTCAGCTTGTAGTAAATCAGTGGCCACTGACTAGCAATAGCAATTAGCAACAATGGCAATAGTTAGCGGCAGCAGCAAAATCAGTTAGCAGAAGCAACAGTAGTTAACAATAGCAAAAGCTGTTAGAAGTAAAAAAAGTTAGCTGCAGCGACAGTAGTTAATGGCGGCAGCAGTTGTTAGCAGTAGCAATAGCATTTATCAGCAGCAACATGGCACTGAAAGCAGGTAGCAGTACTGATAGCAGTTAGCTAGCTCCAGCAAAAGTAGTTAGAAGCATCAACACAGCAGTAGCACTGGCAGTTAGCAGTAGCAGTAAGTAGTAGCAATACTGGTAGTGACAAGCAATTATATGGCTCAGTGAAAGGTGTTGAGTAAAAGTCAAATCAAAGAAGCCATTAAGAGGGGTTTCATAGCACTGGATAAAGCAGTTGAGCAGTTTTGTGATTCATGTTTGACTTCTCTGTAATGCATGAAAAAACAAAATATTTTAAAGGACTCTTTAGCTCTTCAGTTGCCACCATATACTGTATACTGGACACACTTTAGGATCAGGTCTCCTCACCTGCAGATGACCGGTACCTTGCTTGAGTACTTGTTGACCTACTGTCAATCACCTCCATTGAACCCGCAAGCTTCAAAATATTATTTCTGTTTCATAGTGAAGAGATGCTGGCTGACATGAAAATGTCACGCTAGATCAGAAGAGAACAACAGTGCATCTTAAAGGTCACTGGGGGAGGACGAGGGTTGTTGTCTCCACCCACACGCTGCACGCTGTCACTTTCCCACAATGCTATGCAGGGACTGGGACAGGATTGGGACTGTTGAATGGGGAGGGAGACGAGACGGGCGAGAGCTGCTGCTTTTTTGTGTTAATCTCCTCAGCTGAAGAAACGGAGAAGCTTCTTCATTTCTTTTTTGCTCTGCTCACTCCACTCGTCTCTTTCTACCCTCAGCTTCTCTGCTCATCATTTCATTTTCCAGCCTCACCTCATTATCTTTCTAGCCTTCAGCTCATCATTTCATCATGTCCTCCATTATATCTCAATTTTAACATTCCTTCCCTTTTTCCTGTCCTTCCATCTGTCTGTCACTGTGTATTCAGAGCAGATTAGAAGCTATCAAACTGCCAGCTGACGCTGACTCATGAGCCTGTGAGTCTGTGTTTGTGTGTGAGAAGCTTGAAGAGCTGCGAGGTTAATCTTTTGTCAAATCTTTGTGTTTGAACTTTGCCGTTTTTGCACACATGATTCATTTTTTTGCTGTTCAAGTCACTGTGGTACTCTTGATAAAACACACTCACCTTATATGTGTGCACATGCACAAACAGGATCAATGCCAACACTGATCGAGGTTAAGCAAGCAACCATGATGAATTACCCACCTCTCTACCAAAATGAATCTCCTCAACTTCAGCATATTGTATGTATGTAAATACTGCGTGTGCTTTCTGCTTCAACAGTGTACTGCAAGTCTTGATTCAATACACTTCCTTTCTATTACACACAGTACGGTGTATCCACATTTTGCAAATATCATTTAACTGTAATCATTACTACTTGTCTGTTGTACTGTAGTTGCCCTTTTGCTCTATTTCCAAGAGCAGGGTAGTAAAGTACGATTTAGAAAGTGGCAGGGACAAGATTTAGAAGACTGTCACTATAAAAAATATGCATATTATTTGAATCAATTATGCAGAATATTGCATAATAGTGTGCATTGCTAATGTTTGGACACAAGTATAATATTATCAGTGTACATATTGCGTATATTGAGTCACAAACTGAATGTTGTACATGCATGTAAGTGAAAGTTCTTAAGATGTCTAGCTTACAAACTTTCAAAAGCATTTCAAAGACTATATTTCCATTATGTAGTTAGGACATGCTTCACCTTGATGTAGTCATTTAATGCTGTTGACAACAGTCAGATGTAACCTTGACGTCCAAAGGATTGTCCATTTTTACCCCAAATTAGCCTTGTTTTTTGACCAGCAAATCAGTGCATACTGGGTGAATAAGAGGAAGATTCTGCAAAAATGCAAAGTAAACTCTGGTTGCATTTTAGTTAGATTACAGTGGCTATTAGAGTTGTTGTGTCTTTTGTTTGTGAGAGGACGATGCTCCATTTGGATGGCACAGTGCTCTCTCACTTTTAAGGTTTAATGTGTCTGTTGATGTTACTGTTGATAAAGAATCTTTCCGAGAAGAGACCATACTCCACCATCAGAAGTCAAACAGGGCAAATCTACAGCATGCCAATTAGTAGTCAGAGGATGTTTCACTGTTGCAGCCTGACCTTTTGATTTGTGATGAGGTGTATTTCTGATGCACAATGGGGGCAAGGGGATCGCAATGTTGGTTGGTCCGTCTGTCCTACACTTTGGTGAAAAAGTGGAAACGTATCTTGACTGAGATTGCCATGAAATTTGGGGCCATATCTCTTCACCTATTCTCACCCTTTTCTATGTGCCTTTAGATCTTCTAACTCTAAAGATCCAAGGAAAACATAACATAATATAATCATAAATATAAAAATAAATTCCTGAATGAATCTAGTGGTCTTTTGACCTTTGAAACTGTTTTTATGTGAATTCTGCATTTCCGTAGTATCTCTTCAGACACGAAGGCACGTGCAGTGAAATGCTCACAAGCACACCCACTCTAAGAACTCACACACACACACACACACACACACAGTGCGGTCATAAACCCAGTCAAGCCTCCTCTCTGCGGAGCTGTAGCACAGCGTTCAGCTTTGATACAACTGGTAATAAGTCATCAGAACTGTGAGAGCTAAAGGACCCAGGGAGGTTTGTTATTCCTGGGTTCACACACAGGAGCCTCACTGAAGGCTCAGGATTTACAAGATCACACACATGTACCGTATGTTCCTGTGGTGACTGTCCAGGGGATGTCATTACAGTGGAGGGTTCAGTTCTCTTCGGTACTTCAGAGTACCGCTGGGACATTCTGCACGGTGTGTTTTCGACATTATGTGAAATTCTGTCTGCAAATAAAGACAATAAAAAAAAAATGTAACCAAATAAAGATCCAATGGAGTATCATACAGATAATGATAATAATGTTAGCATCAACAGAAGAAGTCTTCCAGTAGATCCAACTTCCTTTAAACTCTCTTCGATCTTAAGAGTAGTTCAACAATTTAGCATTGCAGTCCGAGTCATGATTTGATCAGAATCAGAACAGATCCCAACACCTGTAAACAGACTTTAATGTGTACAATTGGCGGATTTCCCCTTTAATTATACATTACTAAGTGGAGTGAGATGTGCAACTATTTGGCAACTGAAAGAAAGCACATTGTCTGTACCAGAAATGCCAGGTGTAAATTTTATCCAACTAGATCCAACTGTCCGTCGAAAAATTGTCTGAATGTCTGCAGTATGAATAAAAGAAATAGATTTCTGTGTTAAAAGGAATTTTTAGCAGAATTTGACTTGTCAGGGCTGATGTCGTCCTTGAATAGATGAGGATATAATGCAAGCAAAGTAACTACACATCCCCTCCTATATTAACACACACTTCTGTTGCTGTAAATAAAACATTCCACCTCCTCGGCTCTTACTTACCACCATGTCTCTGTTATACAAGGTCATTTCAATTCAATAAAAATTTTGACAAAGCATGCCATTCATTCTGTTGGTGAGGTTAAATTTTTATCTGACTGGCTCAGGTTTTAGTATGACTCTATTTCAGAAGACACATTTAAATAATTTCTAAATGTTTTAGCAGGTTGTTAGCCTCAACACCCCTCACAGGAGGGTGAGGAGAGGCTTTGAGGATAATTGTCTTTCCAGCTCTATAACACACTGTATCATGTATGTAACCATCCATGATACAATAACAACAGATCTGCAAAATAAAACCAAAAGCTAAATTGAGGTAAAAACAATTATATAAATGATGATAAACATCTGAAATAATGAACATACTGCTGGCATATCTATCAAATTGCCTATTCATTAATAGACTGTAAGTGTGGGAGGGATCCGGCTGATAATAACTCACCCACTGTTCCTACAAGCTCTGTGGACTAATTAGAAAATACTGGTGGATGCCTGCTGGATGTGGAGGCATGAAGCTGTGTGTGTGTGTTCTCCTATATCCCTATTTTGGTGAGGACCTATGCTTTAGACCATCAGAGTGAGGACATGTTTGCAAAGTGAGGTCATTTCGAACGATCCTCACGTCCAGGATAAATTACAGGCTCGGGTTCGGGTTAAACTGATGCGTGGCCATAGTGCCTGTTCTTCTATTTTAGAAAAAAATCAAATGCAGCAATGGGATGTTGGGGAAAGCAATGTCGGCATGACAGTCAGTCAGTCCAATATTTTCATCCAGACTGTAATATCTCGACTACTAGATGGATTTCCATAAAACTTGGATTGGATTGAATGGAAGATCTTCATGATCCCCAGAGGATGACTCCTAATGACTTTGGTTATCCTCTGACATTTCATTTAGTCCCAACAACAGGTCAAAATTTCCACTTGTCCACTTGTACTACTTGGCCAAAATAACATGATGATGAACATGCACATTACACATGCTAAATGTGAGCATGTTATTATGCTAGCATGCTACATGCTAACAAGCTACATGTAAACATTGCATACTAAAAGTAAAATTAGCATGCTGACATGCTAATATTAGCAATCATCTTAAAGCATGGCTGAGCTTAATTACAAAATGAATATAGTGATACATGGTCCTCATAAGGACATACTGTATGTACAAAGATATGTGTGTGTGTGTGTGTGTGCAGTTAGTGCCAGGTTCATTGCCAGAGGTTCGCCTCTCGACTAATTAAGCAGGTAGGCGGTGCAGACAGGGAACTGCCTGCACAGGATGAGCTGATGGCCATTAACGCGACTTCTGCCTCCACTTTAATCTTTCTTAGCTGGAGAGAGATGGATGGAGAGAGTAAAGTCTGTGGAGCTGAGACAGAGAGGGAGAGATAGAGAGTGACCTAGAAATTGAGAGAAGGGAGAGAAAGAAAGAAAGGTATAGAAGGAGAAAGCAGACGGAAAACTGAGTTGGAGAAACAAGGACTGGAAATCTGAGCAAAGGGAAGATGAGGGGGGATGAAGGGAGCAAAACAAGGTGCAAATAGAGTGTTGGAATAAGAAAGAGACGGGAAGGAGAGAGTGAACATATACTATGAGGATAACATGAAACAGAGGGTTGAAAGGAAATAAGGGCAGTCATGAAAATAAAGGAAGTATTAATGAAAATGGCACGGTCACCTTTTTGAATCAGTTAAGACAATCGCAGACAATCATTTCCTTTCTGTTCTTTCCTTTTTCTTTTCCTTTTCCTTTTCATTTCAATTCTTTCTTTTCATTAATTTTCTTTTCCTTTCCTGGTTTTCTTTCCTTTCATTCTCTTCCTGTTCCGGACTTTTTCCTTCCTATTTGAGGTACATATTTTGGCTGCCACAAACATCTGGAACAGTATGGAGGGTGATCAGGCATATCTTATTTCAGCCACAAGTATTCATTAGTTTAATGCACCCTTTCTGCCTCTTTCAGTAATTAATAAAGTCAGTCAACATGAAAATGAAAATATCTTTTGTTGTTGAGGGCGACGTTAGTCTACAGTATCAATCCCCCTCAGTGTTGTGATCCTCATTTCAGAGTTTCAATTCTTCTCTGCTGGAGAGAAAATTTTAGAAACTCCAAAGTCTTAATATACATATTTAAAAAATGACGGCCGGGTTTTTGCTCATTGCCTTTTCACATCTCTGATATCAGGTGTCCTTTCATGTGTGTGCCGCAGACATGATCGCCTCCCCTCTCCTCCAAGCGTGTTGGTTCAGTGCAGCTTGATTGGTTTGCAGTAGCTCATTTCTCAGCTTGACTCTCGCAGGCTGTTTGCAGTGTTCTGAGTCCGTTTGAGCCCCGTGTGCCATCAGCCGCTGCCCAAGAAACTGAAGCCTTCATTTTCCCCAAAGAGTCTGATTTTTGCTTTTTTATTTATTTTTTTTAAACAATCGTCTGTCAGGTGGAATCACATCCTCCCCTGCAGACGCAGAGTCTCCCGCTGGAAACATTTTCTCTTTTAGCTCGTTAGGTTTGCAGGTTTGTTTCTGTTCTGCAGTTGTTTGCCTGTCAAGCGAGTCTGAGGATTTGTGGATGTTTTCCAGGTATCTGCTTGGGTTTCCTGACCTATATTTGACACACAGCTAACAGCACATTCTTACTAATAGCTGCGAACATGAAGACACACGCACATCAGTTTTTTCCAAAGACTACTTTGATCACTAGAAATTTCAATAAGAGAATGTCTTGATTAATATAACTAAAATATCAAAAGACAAACTGCTTATTTGCAGACTCACTGAGCTTTTACATGTTTGGACTGTTAGCAGTACACAGGATCAGATGTAATTTTACCTGCTATTTTAACATACGACATTGAAGTCAAGCTTACTAGGTACAATTCTCTAGGTGAGCTAGTTATCCCGCTTGCTGACTTTACATGATCATTATAATTAATGGATATACGTTTGTCTTTAGCAGTTAAATTGTATTCGTCTTCTCTTGTCTCATGTTAAAGCTGCAATTTATTTGCCCACTTGGGGGCAGTAGAACAGGCTGTTAGCAACACGAGTGTTAGCAGACACATGTATCTACACACCTAGCAGATACAGAGCAACATTAGCATTCGTTTGGAGTCTTGTTTCTGGCCACCTGACAAATGTAAATCCTTTCAGCTCTGTTTTTGTCTCCACCAACTCACCAGCTATGTGGCTAACTGTCTGCCTGCTGCTGCTGGAAACAAGACTGACCAAAACCAAAACGATGAGCTAAAAGATGCTAAACAACTCCGTAGAGCTGGGGGGGTGCAGAGTTGGGGGATATATTTCTGTGAGCTCCGCACTACATACAGCACCTTTTACATTACACATAATTGTATCCATTATTAATAAATATGGATTAGAGCAACAATAACTTGCCGTCTAAAAATCTGTGGTGCTTAAGTTTTACTCAGTGGAAGGAGAGCAAGTTTGAGTTCAATGCTTTTGAGGTTAAATGATGTGCGATTTTCTTCCAGTAGTGCACAGCATTTTATATCATTGGAGATCTGTTTTTCTTGTGTTTGGTGAGAGCCCACTGTCAAAGCTATGTGTTGTGAACTGGCATAAAGATATGCACACAGACCAGACACATAACCTGCAGTGGAAGGTAAGAATATTTGAAGAAATGATCACCCCCCCTTCATGTATAATAGCTCATTTCAGGTTTTTCATTTGTGTGGTTATACTGGGATATTCCATTGGCAGTTTTTTCCCCACTTGTTTGATATTAAAATGAGGTGTTGAGAATTCAATAATAGCCCAAAACACTTGTATGGATGGAGATTTTTTGCAGTATATTTTCAGGATATTAAATTATCTCAAGGGGGTGACCGTTTTCCCCCTAAATTGATACACAAGCATGAGATGACTTATAAAACCCATAAAAAGCTCAAACACATTCATTATGAATTATTCTGAACATTAGGTGCTCATTTCTGTCTCTTCTCCTCTTTCTTGCTGTAACTGGTTTATTTTATTTAATTTCCATGAAACAGTGACAATAAAGTCCTGTTCAGGAGGCGACGGCCCCGCAGGCTGACAGCGGCCTATAAAATATGACACGCCCACCCTCCCAGCAGCCGCTCAGAGCTGCATGATAGTTTAGTGATAGCACAAACACAAGACAGCACTAACATGATAATGGTGAGTCGGAGGGAGCAGCTGCCTCAGTGAAACTTTATTCGGACAGAGGAGACAGTTTTTAATTTCAGCCCTCAGCAGATCAGCGCCACCCTTCATTAACCTGCCCTGACCTGCTCATTAATTCACATTCCTGCTCTAATTGGGCGGCGGTGTGTGTAATGGGTGCTGTATTCTTGTGCTCTCCATGTAGAAGAGAAAATAAATTATTAACAATAGAGATGTCATGCATTGACGCTCTCAGTCTCTGTCAGCAGGACGGCCATGAGCCACATGTGGGGAATGAGTACTGTTTTCTAAAAAAAGATGAAAATGTAATTAAATTAAGGAGGAGGAGCTCGCTCACTGCATCGTGAGTATGAAAAGCAAGGATGTGCTCATGTCGTGGCTGAAGTGACTCGAGCCATTTTGCCTTCTTTGACTTTAGCGTCAAATGTGGCATTTCTTATTGTTGGGAGAACAGTCCCGATTAACAAGCCATGAAGTCATCGTCTTTAGTATCTGCCTTTTATTTACTTCAGAGATTAAGTCTAGAAACGTCTCTCCTCTACACCGTCTTTCTCTCTTTGCGGGTGAACGAACAGTATGGAAATTGTTTTTTTCTTGGGCCACATAGTTGCTACACTGTTAGGAGACTACTTGTTGTAGTTAGCGTAGGTTACCATCTATTTTTAGATGGTGGGTCAAATTGTTTCTGGTAACAAACTGGGAAAATGAGAAGTATGTTAGCCCAATACCGGGCTAATCAAAGTTCCCCTCCACTCAAAAATGTTTGTCTTCTTGTTCCTACAGTTGGATGTTTGAGCTTCACTGTACAGAATGATGAGTTTGACACTAGAAGGATGTTGTAGGATAGTTTAGAAGCAGCCAGTGCTGGTCCAATCTTGCAAAAAGTGTGATGTGGAAACTTGAAGCCTCCAGCGCACATACACTGCGACTGGACTTGACAGCAGTTCAACTTATATTTATAGATTCTGGATTTTTAATGACGGAGACGGAATAGATGTCATTTCAAAGACTTTAACAAGATAATTGAACTTTTTTGTGAAAGGAGCATATCAGACACAAATTATTATTCAAAGTAGAGCAATTTCTATACATGTTAAAACATGTCTGGAGGGGATCTTTAAATAATTTTTATTAAGACCAAAATGACATGACCATTGTTATAAAACAAAATCATCAGGTGATTGGCCACCAACAGCAGACAGTGCTGCTCACCTTGTCACACGACGCTGCTTAAGGAAAACTACGGTATTTTTCAACCACTTTCTGTGTTTACTTTCAGTCAGACTCCGCGACAAATGTTTGAAATGATTCATGTAAAAATCATGTTTATCTGGAAAGCTGTAGGAGGCTCACGCTGATTTCCCTGATATACGTCGATCTGCACAAGTCCTCATTTCCCAGAATTTCTACAATGGAGGAGTGCAAAGTTAGCAAGACCCATAGAGTCATGATGGTCTATTTATGGGAAATACACCAAGTTTAACTGCTGGTGAACACACTCTGCTGTGTGTCACAGTCTGCGAGTGTTAATCAAGCTAAATGAATGAAATAAGTCATGATGACAGATCAAACATCCAAATGAAAGTTGTATCAAATTCATTTTCAGTTATAGCTTCTATGTACTGTGTGATAGAATAGGTTATATGAATGGAACACACTGTATATTGTACCGTCTGATCAGTTTTTCAGGAGCACAGTTAAAGCAGACAGTTTGCAGTGCAATGGTAGCGGGGGTGGTGGGATGCGATGAAAATTGACCCTTTCGAGCTTCTACGCTTCAAGACACCCGGTGACTTACATTACATACAGTCACATATGCAAATACACACAGCGACTGTCGCCAACATTCTTCGCTTTTCACACTCAATACATCTCCGATTCCAAGCGTTTTCATGAGTTGCCGTTAAGTAAAAGCTGCTGATTCGTCCACATTTTTAAACCTCCATATGCTGCGTGGCTCCACTCTGCTGAGCCTCTAATTCCTTTAACAGTATTTTTATTCCCCAACCTGAAAGGGAATCATTAAAGTCTCAGCCCAGGTGTGTCACCAGTGCCAATAATGGCTCTGTACACTGACACTGGATTTGCTGATGGAAAATGTTTTTGCAGCCCTCAGCTTCACTACATCTTCATCTCACTACAGTACCATAGTACCATAGTGCTGCTGTTGATGCTCTATAAATGCACGACTTGTCTCTCACCTGCTGCAAACTGCACTTATTTACATTTATTAACAATGTTTGATACATACCTGAATGTATGGCTACATGTATGTACGGGGAGGGGTCATCTGCCAGAACAAAAAAACAAATAAAGAATAACAATTTCCTGAGATTCTACATAGCATTGACAGACTAGTGATAACGTGAGATATCGTGCATTGTTAAAGAGATTCTCCACTGAAAGCCTATGGACGCCCAGAGTCATAGGGAGAAAAACATCTATTGAAAGCTTCTTACAGTAAGGGCTACAGGATGGTAGCATCACACTCCCAACAAGCTCGACTGTACACATGGTTATCTTTAGGTTGTAGGTGGTTACGATTAGATTTGTTGAGGTTGGAGTCTGCGAGAGGGCTGGGAAAGTTTTGGTGTGATGAACATCAAATGAGTGTATCTGGATTTTCATCAGGATTATCACACAGCTGGAAACTAAGCAGGCTTTCACCCAACCTCCAACAAGTCAGGGACACAATTTCACCCCTGTGTAAATGTATACTACTTAGAGTTTTCTTCCCTCTGCTGTTGTTTTGCTCTAAAAGCGAGACTCTGTGTCACTGCATCATTTCTGCAAGTTTGCACTGTGCTCATGAATCTGTGCAAACATAATATACCTGCATCCGTTTCAAGATATATATTTGGTTGTTCTCGTTTTGGCACTTGTGACACATTGATGAAGCTGCTGTGGATCATCTACCAGCTCTGACTTTGTGTCTGTCTTATTGCACACTGGTCTACGGCCGTAGTGTCACTTTTATATTTAGATCTGTTTTGAACAGAGGAACGTAAATCTGTTTTTAATTTGGACTGAAAAAGTTCTTTGGGAAGTTTCAGGAGTCCTGAAAATGTTGAAGTAAGCACTCAGTGATTTCTAATTATTGTGGCTCATTTATTGTCTAATGACATAATACACTGTTGACTCAGAACATTATGTTGACTGGAACTATTTTCAGACCCTCAGTGTAGCAACCTTAGTTTTGTTACAGAGCTGTTGATTGTATGATGGCAGCGGTTTTCATCTGATTCCCTCTGAGGTCAGTGTTTGGTTGATGCCACGATATCAAATGTCAAAATAACGGCCAACACAGCGCTCCGTCATGAGCGCAGAATGTGTCATCCAACTTTGGAGGAAAATCAGTCAGTTGTGACCTTTTTACTCTCGATTACACCACTGAAGTTGGCAAAAAGAACTTCCTGTATACATGATACCATGCGACACCGTATTAACAGTCTCAATCTATTAGAAGTTTACTAGCCTTTACTTTAGCTCCTCACATTTTTTGATAAAACTTTGTGACTGTTGTTATGAAACAACCAACATGAGAACTTGCCAAGTAAAGTCTGGAAAAAAAACCGGGGACGGCAAATAGTTTACTAATGGTTTTCAGTAAATACTGTATGGCAGCATAAACACAACAGTGCAGTCACTACAGGTGATGAATAGGTTTTTCGCTTTTTTAATATGCAGTCGCTGGCTGCAGCGTTGCTAAACGACTAAACCACAGTGATTTAACATAAAAACACAACAGAGGTCCACACAGCACAACCTTAACTGAGACGAGGGCTCAGAGAGCTGAATCGACCTCCAGAGCTCCGTGAAGCTTCATTTGTGAAGGATTTTTGAGGTATTCTGCTGATCCGGTCCCTTGGTTCTGGTTCTGCCTTTTCCCACTGTAATGAAAGAGATGACTGTGTTAGATCTGTGCACTGATCCCACATCAGCACTCCTTAATTGGAGAAACTTGGGAAATAATAATATGGGCCTGGGAGGAGAGGTTCAGCTTAGAGGCAGCCCATCCTTCACATGCTGACCATATCTTTCTACCTCCTCATCTCAGGTGATTAGAGAAATCCCCCGGACCCTGTCAGAAACTCCGAATCAGCACACTCATACACTGAGGTGAGTGTGTGTTTCAGTCTGTAATCTGTGTGTGCATGTAGTTTGATGTGTTTGTTCCTATACTGCATGTCTGCTTGAGTGTAACTGCTATACAAGTGATACAACGTACTGGGATACGACAGTTTAAACATTCTTCATTACAAGTAAATGTCCTGCATTGAACTTTAACTTGAAGAAAAAATGTTGTATTTGTCAACACAGGTGTTGTTCTTTTCCATTATGTCTATTGGTCACAATAACTTGAGGTCTCAGCTGGGCACTATCATTTTTAGCGGAGCTCAACAACACAGAGGAATATGCTATACTGTATCAGGCTTTGGATACACAGACCATACTTATCAGTAGCATCACTTCATTGTTGATTTTGGCAGTTTAAGGGATTTGGGTTAATGGCTATAAGAAAAATATCCCCAGCCTTATCAGTTCAGTTCAATTCAATTCAAAGGGCTTTATTGGCATGAACGTTTCAAGAACAATGTTGCCAAAGCATCCAAATATTATTTGTCCAAATATTTGGACAAGACACAATAATGCACCTTATCCTTTAGCAGAAATCATCTCAGACACTTTGAGTCCACATGAAAGTTAACACTAGCTCTTATTATAAACTGCAACCGCCTCTTTGATACTCATATTAGTAAAACAAGTAAGGCACAGCTGGAGTCATTATTGTGGCAGTTGATGAAAAGTGCAGAAACTTGCAGATTTGAACCCTCTTCTCACATTTCCTGTCACTACTTTATGATGGACACAGAGCAAGCCACAGCTTTACACTAACATCAGCAATCTGCTGTGAATACCCATGTTGATAAATGCCAGGATATCTCTTGAAGTACAGAGGAAGCATTACAGGAAAGTATCCTGTAACTATAGCTGTGAGATGATTATAGTGGAGGAAAAGTGAAATGTAGTGTAAGAGCATAGTGTAACAAAAAGATAGGTATTTACGTAAATGCACTTAGTTACTTTCCCCTTCTGGTGATGCAGTGTTTTTAACTAAGTGAAGCGGAGCAGAAAAGCACAGACGCCTCTCCTGAATTCGGGCCTACACAGCATCTGCTTCTGGGTGTGATGGGAGCCGGTCGCCTCTTTCTGTTGGCTCTGTTTTACTGGTGCGAATAAATACAAAGGCACATATTGTCATGTTTCCAGAGCAGTTAGACTGATTTCACAGGTGTTTCTTGAGGCAAGAAAACAAGAAATGGCTTCATAAAATCAAATAGAAGCACAGAGAGGCTACACCAGGACCAATAACAAATACTGTCGTGTGACTAGACTCGGCGTCTCGTACATGTTTGGCTTACTTTGCTGCCAAGGGACTGTAAAATAAAAGACAATGACTTTAACAGGAATGAAAGGTTTGGTAGCAAGCATGTCAGCTGCAGTGTGCATGTACTTTGTAGCAGCGTCTCAGTGTGTCGCAGCTTTGTTTGTTTGCTTATCTTCACTCCTGCTGCAAGAACTGAAGGAGCAGGAGGCTGGTTAGATTATATTCAGTTTGAGGACAAAGACACAGGTCAGGTTTGGGTCAGCTGAGCCCCCAGTTCATCTGAGGATTTGTCTCTGTCCCAAGGAGACTGAGGGTGCAGAGGTCTCGTCTATGTTCCAATATCATAAAAAAGAGGCGAATAAAGATCCCAGGAGTTCCCTGCATCATGCATCAGGTGGTTACTTGGCCAGTAACCATGAATGTGAAACTGTGATTTCTTGCTTGAAGGTAAAAGCACATCCACACAGCAGTATTAGTTAACAGTTAAAGACTCATCTTTTGCATTTTATTTATTAGAGCTGATCGTTTTCAGCCAGATTTTATGTCCTGACACATCCAATCGCTGATTACCATGCTTTAGGGCAGCCATTCTCAACCAGAGCGCCGCCTAGTGGGCCGCAGAGGCAGTGGTAGCCTACTGCCAAATGGATGGAATAATTTTTTTTTTTGTAATTTACAAAGCTAGTTATTTTTATATCTTAATGTGCTCAAGAATTCACATAAATAAAAACGTCAAATTAAAATGCATAATTTCAATGACCAGTTACGTTTGAATATGTTACAGGTCCCAAGCTGAAGACCCATAAACAGATAAGGTTCCTGTAAAACAGGAGAAAGAATGAGACTTCTGCGTAGTCTAGCTTCGCTCAGCCGAATCATTTATTTACTAATATTCAAAATATACCATTCTTTTCCTCCTTTTTGTACGTTATTTCAATAACAAAAATACAGACCACATTGAGATAGACAGCATCACCAATGAAACAAAATACGTATGCTCATTACGATTCCCTTCTGGTTCTGCATAAAACACACATTTTCCATTCAAATCATACTGAGTTCAATCAGCATATTACCGTATTAATGAATACTCTTTAGCTCATTAGCTGCTGTTTCCATTCAGTTTTACCACCGCACAAAAGAAAACATTCACACAGTAATGTGGTATCTCTAGGTTCTCACAGGCTCGATTAATTAACCTCTCTCATCAAGTGCATAAAAGCTAGCACATTACTACTACTGGCGGTCAGAATGCATGAGCTGAAGACTGGCTACTGTCTGTCTTTTCATAAAATTTAAGCATACACTTCACACTGTAACATCAACAACATTACTCCGGAACCAAACAGTCATATCAAGGAAATAGTATTTAACCCAAAATGGAATGTGCTGGAGCCCAAAACTATAATATTTCGAGCATGACGAAAGTTCTCCGGGTGGCGCCATTTTAGATCACCCACGACACAACGGAGCAATTTACTCTCTATTGTTCACAAATTTATATTTAGATATGAACAACCCTTACACCAGTCGGTGTAACCTTGACTCTAGATGTTAAGCAACATGCATATATAGTTTGAATAAGTTATGAAACTTCACAAACCTGTAAAACAGGAGAAAGANGAATCTGAACGCGCCTGACCTGTTTGGTGCAGAAACAATACGTATGGGACTCACAACGGACTGGTACAATGACTTGGAGGTGCCGACTCTCTTCCCAACCGCTTCACACTCGGCTGCAAACCGCCCCAGTGCATGCTGAAGGTCACAGCCCGATGAAGCCAACAGAACCACATCATCTGCAAAGAGCAGAGACGCAATTCTGAGGTCACCAAACTGGACACTCTCCTCCCCCTGGCTCCGCCTTGAGATCCTGTCCATGAATATCACAAACAGAATCGGCGACAAGGGGCAGCCCTGGCGAAGTCCAACACCCACTGAAAACGTGTTTGACTTTGTGCCGAGAATGCGGACACAGCTCTCACTTTGGTTATACAAGGACCGGATGGCTTGTAGCAGCGACCCCGGTACCCCACACTCCCGCAGTACCCCCCACAGGACCACCCGAGGGACACGGTCGGAAGCCTTCTCCAAGTCGACAAAACACATGTAGACTGGATGGGCAAACTCCCATGAAACCCTCAGCAGCCCTGCAAGGGTAAAGAGCTGGTCCACTGTGCCACGGCCAGGACGGAATCCGCATTGCTCCTCCTGGATCCGAGGTTCGACAATCGGTCGGAGTCTCCTTTCCAGCACCCTGGCGTAAGCTTTCCCGGGGAGGCTGAGTAGTGTGATACCCCGGTAGTTGGAGCACACCCTCCGGGGTCCCCCTTTTTCAAGATGGGAACCACCACCCCAGTCTGCCACTCCACAGGCACTGTCCCCGACCTCCACGCGACACTGAAGAGGCGTGTCAGCCAAGACAGCCCAGCAATGTCCAGAGCCTTCAGCATCTCAGGGCAAATCTCATCCACACCTGTCGCCTTGCCACCGAGGAGCTTTTTGACTACCTCGGAGACCTCCGCCAGGGATATGGTTGAGTCTTCCCCCGAGTCTTCAAACTCTGCCTTCTCCACAGAGGACATGTTGGTCGGGTTCAGGAGTTCCTCAAAGTGCTCTTTCCACCGCTCGACAACCTCCCCAGTTTGGGTCAACAGCTCTCCTCCCCCGCTGAGCACAGCCTGGGCCAAGCCCTGCTTTCCCTTCCTGAATCGTCTAACGGTTTGCCAGAACCTCCTTGAGGCCAACCGAAAGTCCTTCTCCATAGCCTCCCCAAACTCCTCCCACACCCGGGTTTTTGCTTCGGCGACCACCGAAGCCGCAGCCCTTCTGGCCTTCCGGTACCTGTCTGCTGCTTCAGGAGACCGCTGGGACAGTCGAGCCCAAAAAGCCTTCTTTCTTCAGCTTGACGGCTTCCTTCACCGCTGGTGTCCACCAGCGGGTTCTTAGGTTCCCGAGTGTCCAAGACATGACAATACAACCACAAAGTCATGTCATTGACCTGCAGCCTAAGGTGTTCTGGTACCAAGTACACTTATGAACCACCCTTTGCTCAAACATGGTGTTCGTTATGGCCAGTCCATGACTAACACAGAAGCCCGTTCCTCCCAATCACCCCCCTCCAGGTTTCTCTATTGTTGCCCACATGAGCGTTGAAGTCCCCCAGCAAAAGTATAGAGTCCCCAGCAACTCCAAGAAGGCAGGATACTCCGAACTGCCGTTTGGTGCATAAGCACAAACAACAGTCAGAGCCTTCCTCTCTGCAACTTTCAGTCGCATCGAGGCGACCTTCTTGTTCCCCAGGAAGAACTCCAACACAGCAGCGCTCAGCCAGGGGCTCGTGAGTATCTCCACACCCGCCCGGCACCTCTCACCCTTGGCAACTCTGGAAGAGAAGAGAGTCCAGCCTCTCTCAAGGAGTTTGGTTCCAGATCCAGAGCCATGCATAGAGGTGAGCCCAACTATATCTAGCTGATACCGCTCCACCTCCCTCAGCAGCTCCGGCTCTTTTCCCGCCAGAGAGGTTGTTTATCCACGTCCCTCTAGCCAGTCTATATAGGTCCCTATACCCAGGTCCCCGCTTTTGCCTGCCGCCCGGCTTACAATATCTGGGAAAATAGAAGATTTCTAAAAAGTACCTGAATTTTGTACATTTTTTGTTAGAAAAACTATGGTTTATTTCAATGACTCTCTGATTTTCATGTTCAGCTGACTGTTGAGGAGGACTTTAGAAATTCCACCGGAACAATACACTGTGTTTATTGTCTTGTTGCATTTTTAATTATCAAATTTTTTAAATCAATTTAATACAATTAAGAACTGTACAACATTTTGCAGCAATAAAAAAAACTTCAAAAGCAAAAAAAACCCAATTTATTTTAGCTTCAGTAACATTTTCATAGATGACCACATTACCGCGTGGCCCTCTCTTAATAAATACTGCCTTTTCACTTCAACATTTTGTGTACAGACATCAACTGGTTAAATAATAAATAGGAAAACAGCAGTCAGTGTTATGTACTATATGGTATTTTTGCTCAAATTAATAAAGGTAAGATAAAAAACAGCAGATTAGATTGAATCAAATTTGATTAGAAAAATACATGAAATACCTGAGTTTATTATCAAAGGAGATAAGTATAATCCAAGAGAAGGTGCATTGGTGCCGATGAGAGAGAGGCGTTTAACCGAAAGCACATTTAAGCACATCGTCATCTCTAATGTCAGCTGCTGTATCTGGCCTCGTGTGTGTTGCTCGCACTGTCTGGAGGCGGCGGCGGGAGGGTTGGACATGTTCATTCTTGTCAGATACTTTAACATCTGCAGTGGTACCGGGTCGTAGCCCGGTCATTGAAAATCACGGATACCAAATACACACATAATGACTACACACTGACGCACAAACACAACAAATGCAACCTACAGCCATAATACATAAAAACACCCCGCCACATGTCCACATCACCGTGTTACATGTTTATCAATCACGTTACATGTCTATCAATCACGTTATATGATTCCTCGAGACTCCAGTGTCTCTTCAGGCATTGATGGAACTTTTCCTC
>LKNJ01001446.1:98096-109179 GCA_002120245.1 Maccullochella peelii
TGGGTGGTCATCAGAAACACCATCAGCTGTTTTTCAGCTTTGATATCAGTCAACAACAAAATGACTTAATCAGACACAATCAAAACTTTATTTTGCTTTAGTTTATTTAAAAAGAAAAGGAGAGAAAAGCAAATGACTTTTG
Source organism: Maccullochella peelii (assembly GCA_002120245.1). NCBI lineage: Eukaryota > Metazoa > Chordata > Actinopteri > Centrarchiformes > Percichthyidae > Maccullochella > Maccullochella peelii. Next base: position 98,239 of record LKNJ01001446.1, read on the forward strand.
TCTCATTTATAAAAAGGCTCTTCAGTAATTTGTGCCAGTATGCAGCACTTCTTATATAAACAATGATCAGACAATAAAAAGGGTTGAATTTGGCAGCCAGACATTTAAGGAACGTGCAAACGCTTCTTATTTCTGAGCACATTGTTTTTAAAATAAATCAGTGCGGCCAAATTGGTGTGTTGTAGTAGTAAGTAGCAATGTGACACATCAGAGAAAAAATGCATTGATCAGAATCTGATAAACCAACAATGTATACACCATACATCAGCAATAAATATAAATTTATTACATTAAATGATGGTGAATCTTTCTGTAGAAAATCAAATGGTTGTTCTACTCAGTGTGATTGACAGGAGAGATGATCAGAGGAGCAGAGTTTTTACCACCATAGTTAGGACATGGACTGAAGAATGGGTAGAGTTTCTCAGTGAAGGAGCAGCCAGTAAAGGAGTAGATAAGAGCTGCAGCATCTACGTCATAAAAGGAGACCAGACCCTCCTCATAATCCACAAACACCCCCACCTTCTCAGGCTGAGACTTCAGAGAGAGACAGACTGCAGGACCAGCAAGAGCTATGTACTCATATTCATTCCTCAAACATATCGTCCAGTAACCATCCTGGGGATTCAGTATGATGTGTCCCTTCCTGGTGATCGACTCTCTGCCCACTCCTGAAGTCCAGGCCTTCCCTTTAACCTGAACCTCGAAATAAAATCTTCCTGAAGAGAAACTCTGCTTTGCTAAGACAATGACACAGTAATTAAATCTCTCTGGATTGTCTGGGAGATTCTTCCTCACATCACCATATTTAACTTGTTTTCCATCATCAGACAGGATGAGATTGGGATGTGCTGTATCAGGATCGAGTGTCACATCCACTGCATACTGCTGGACCCTCTTCAGCTCGGCCTCAAACAGCAGCTTCTTCATCTGTTTACTGAGTGTTTTCTCCAGCTGATTCACAGTTCTCACCACAGTCCCCTCATATGAAGATGGACGGACGCTGACTTCTGTCCAGTCCTTGGTGGGTGGAGCAGCGTTCAGGGACGGGAAGCTTTGGAGGAGGTGGAGGTGGTCTTCAGACTTTGAGAGCTGCTCCACCTCAGTGCTTCTCTTCTTCAGCTCAGAGATTTCCTGTTCCAGGTCTTTGATGAAGCCTTCAGCCTGTTTCTCTGTCTTTCTCTGCTTCTCTTTGATCGTGTCAAAGAGCTCGTCCTGGCTTCTCTTCACAGAGTTGTTAAGAACGATGAAGGCCTGAACACCACCTGCTATCTCTCTGTCTGCACCTTCCTTACTGAGCTCCACTGAGCGTTTGATCTCCTGAATCTTCANAGAGAAATTCTGCTTTGCTAAGACATAGGAACAATATACAAATCTCTCTGGATTGTCTGGGAGATTCTTCCTCACATCACCATGTTCAACTTGTTTTCCATCATCAGACAGGATGAGCCAGGGATGTGCTGTATCAGGATTGAGTGTCACATCCACTGCATACTGCTGGACTCTCTTCAGCTTGGCCTCAGCGAGCAGCTTCTTCATCTGTTTACTGAGCGTCTCCTCCAGCTGATTCACAGCTCTCACCACAGTCTCCTCATATGAAGGTGGACGGACGATGACTTCTGTCCAGTCCTTGGTTGGTGGGTGGAGCAGCGTTCAGGGACGGGAAGCTTTGGAGGAGGTGGTCTTCAGAGCGTGAGAGCTGCTCCACCGCAGTGCTTCTCTTCTTCAGCTGAAAGATTTCCTGCTCCAGGCCTTTGATGAAGCCTTCAGCCTGTTTCTCTGTTTTTCTCTGCTTCTCTTTGATCGTGTCGATGAACTCGGCCTGGCTTCTCTCCACAGACTCCTACAGAGCGGTGAAGACCTGAACACCACCTGCCATCTCTCTGTCTGCACCTTTCTTACTGAGCTCCAATGAGCGTTTGATCTCCAGAATCTTCAGTCGTCTCTTCTGGATCATCTGCTGAGTTTTAGCACCTTCTTCTGTCAGAGGAACATCATCATGTGTCTTGTGGTCTAAAACCATCCAGAGCATGCAGACACACGTCACACACACCAGGCAAAACATCAGGGCCTTCAGTCTGGTTCCAGTGCAGACGTCACAGGGAACTTCTCCTGGTTTGGCAACTTGTTGCTGTGAGCTGCTGCTGCTGGCTTTCTGTTGAGCTGACTGTCTGAACTGAGCAGCCATCTCAGAGATGAAAGTATTGACCTGCAGCTCAGGTTTTGTGTTGAAAACCTCTTTACAGTTGGGACACTGACACNGGACATTAATCTTCCAGTGTTCAGTGATGCAGGTTTTACAGAAGTTGTGTCCACATGGTGTGGCGACTGGATCAGTGAAGACCTCCAGACAGATGGAGCACAGAAACTGATCTTCAGTCATCAGACAGCTGGCAGCAGACATATCTACACTCTGAGGACACAAAGTGATAGAATGATAGAGCTTAAAAATAAGTCTGAAATTCTTGATTAGGCATTAAAATATCAAGCTAGGTTAACTGGAATATCAGGGAGTCATTTTGAATTAGTTATTTTTCACTTCAGGAAAACTTCCATTTGAAATAATAAAATAAAAACTATTCTGTCTGAGCAGAGCTGAAGTGTTGTGTTAATGGTGTTTGTTGAACGACAGTGAATATTATCAGTTGTACTCACCAGTGTTTGGCAGAGACTCTGCTGTGTTGTTGAGAAAGGCCTGATTAATTCAACTTTTTCTTTCGAGAGAAACAGACTCGTCTCGACTGTAGGACTGCTGTCGAACAGACGAATCTTTAGTTTAATTTGAGGAATGTGACATTAAAACTGTCGTGCTTTTCCAGTGTTGCTCCACCTCTTTCTGCTCTGCAGGTGAGGTTTTGTTGCCTTTCAGGTTCGACCTGATTAGCGACATCCTTTTGGCACAAGGTGAATTTCAGCAGGAGCAAAGTACCGAAGGCTTGTAAGGGCACCGTGTGGTTACTGGAGACTTTTTAGTTACAGTTTTATTTAGATTTTTCTTATGTTTGAGCAGGGCCGGTTTTAGCGTGCTGTATTAGGGTGGGCTGGTAGAAATGGGCTGGTGGGCAACTTGAGCGGTAGGTAGCCCAGAGGTTGGAGAGCCTGAAGGTTGTCAGAGTCAAGTCCTGCCATTGTGCTCTCAGACCTCTCCAGCTTATGGCTGTGTGTTTGTGTACGGGGTTTTTGGATGGGTTAAAAGCAGAAGATTAATTTCCCCATGAGAATTAATGAATGAATTAATTAATAAAGTAGCATTCTACTTTTTTTTATTCCATTCCAATTTATGATGGAAAATTTGAAGCAGAGATATTGGGAGGTAGTGAAGCAGCATTTTTTAGTTTGCTGCTATATCTTATGATTTGAGTCACTCTAGGGCAGATTGATTTACACTAAAATAAAATGTATCCTTCAAGGAGTTGAAAAGGTCCGGGGCTAAGCCCAGACTGGCGATGAAGTCAGGGTTTGTGCCGAATTCTTTTGGGGTGTCCCTGCTGTTCTTCCTGGAACACTACTGCCTAAATCTCATTTAATTTTACTGCATTGTATGACTACTGCAAATATTACATTTCATTTGAAATTTAATCTTTAATAGTGACATTAAGACGATTGCTCTGGTCAAAATGGGTATCTGCAGGAGAGAGTTATAGGGATACCTTCTCGTCAAACTCAAATCTGACAGCTCTAGGTGAAAGGTCATCCAATCAGAGAGTGCCACGTCACGATGTCCCGCCTCCTAAGCCCCTCCCCTGGCCCCTCCCCTCAACCAATGAGATATTGCCACGTCATCACAAAGCGCTCTGGTTAAAGCACGCAATAATAAATTAAATTATAAATTATATTATTCTACTATTCTACTATAGCAAATCAATAAAAAATGTTCACACACACACACACACACACACACGCTTTTTTTTATACACAGGCAGAGGATGATGATAGGATTCAATACTGCATTTTCGGCAACTATTTAAACACAAAATTAGATTCTTTTGTTGAGCAGTTTAAAAAGAAATTAAACATTCAAATGCAAGTAACAAAATACCAATATTCATGTCAGCAAGAGTGGAAAGGAATTAGTCTATATGTCGCAAAGTTGCGCTAAAAACCTTAACGGTCTGCTGACCTATATTCATGTCTGCAAGAGTGGGATGGAATTAGTCTGTCTGCTCTGTGCTGCTCCCAGGTAACAGAGCCTAACTCTAAACAATACAGAGGGGCAATAAAAAACAACAAAAAAACCCTACTACAAACGTCCGTTCATCTTTAAACAAGTAAAGTCACAAAGTTGCCTTAAAACCCCAACGATCTGCTCTGTGCTGCGCTCTGATAACAGAGACAGAGGGCTAATAAACCACCAGGCACGTTCTTTAACATTAGCCTTCCTGTTATACACCTGTACACACACACACACACACACACANGCAAGAGTGGGAAGGAATTAGTCTATATGTCACAAAGTTGAGCTAAAAATCCCTGAATGGTTTGCTCTGTGCTGCTCCCAGGTAACACAGCTCAACTCCTCTAAATACAGAGGGGCAATAAAAAGCCCTACTACAAACGTCGGTTCATCTTTAAACAAGTAAAGTCACAAAGTCGCCTTAAAAACCCCAACGATCTGCTCTGTGCTGCGCTCTGATAACAGAGACAGAGGGGTAATAAACCAACAGGCACTCTAACTGCCTGCTCTGCTCTGCGTCCAACTGCCTGCTCTGCTCTGCGTCCAACTGCCTGCTCTGCTCTGCGTCCAACTGCCTGCTCTGCTCTGCTTCGTCATAAGCCATGCCCCCAACCAATGAGATATCGCCACGTCATGCAAAACCACGCCTCGTTTAANGTCACAAAGTTGCCTTAAAAACCCCCAACGATCTGCCCTGTGCTGCGCTCTGATAACAGAGACAGAGGCTAATAAACCATCAGGCATGTTCTTTAACATTAGCCTTCCTGTTATACACCTGTACACACACACACACACGTTTTTTTAATACACAGTAATACCATAATACCAGTATTCATGTCGGCAAGAGTGGGAAGNGGAACTTGGCCTAAGCATCTGTGCCTTACGCTAACAAACATCATCCAAGCATCAATACGAGACAGACTGGTCTCCTATCGCCCCTTGAAGGACACAGGGCAGACTGTTCTTCAGAAATCAAATCTGCCCAAAACACCAGTGTACTTTACGCCAGATGAAACTATCACACAGGACAGTAGCAAAATACCATGAAACACAAGACACTACATAACACTCATAATGATAATGATACATTTTGCTCACCGTCTACATCTCACCCAATTACCTAATATCCTATCCTAAGCCCTAATTATTCCCTTTCCCGCTTATTCTTTACAAAGCTTCAAGTACCTTGCGGAAAGCAACAGACGGCCTGCCTGAAACTCATCTGACACATGAGGGAGCATATACTTAAAATAAAAGGCTTTAAGTCTAGCTACAGTCTTGGCACAGAATTGCTCATTGTATGGGACCTGTAGCAAAACTTACTGTGATTGAGCCTACACTGTAACTAGTTTAACTTAAAAACTTAAGTTCAATTGCTGCCTTAAAGTTTCAAGTAAAATCAAATTGAATTTACTAATTGTTTTAACTCATTATTGTGAGTCTAGTTTAGCTTTGGATTTCTCACTCTAAGTTGACATGACTCTTTATTTCATGTTATTTCAACTTTGCAATGCAAGTTCAAAATATAGATAACTTATTAACATGCATTCTGTTCACTTGTTCCAATTAGTGGTTTCAACTTACTTATTTGAGTTAAAGGAAGTCTAGCGGGGCGGCTGTGGCACAGAGGGTAGTGTGGTTGCCCATTAACCCCAGGGTTGGTGGTTTGATCCCGGCTTCTCCTGTCCACATGTCAAAGTGTCTTTGGGCAAGACACTGAATCCTATGTTGCCCCCGGTGGAGGCCAGCATGGCAGCTGTGTGTGAATGGGTGAATTAGACTACTGTTAAAGCTTAGATTACTGTTACAGCGCTTTGTGAACGGTTGAAAAGCGCTATATAAGTAAAAGTCCATTTGACATTACTTACAAATTATAGTTATAACTAAACACCATTTTTTGGAGGGAAAAATTTATTTTCTTGCATGAAATGTAGAAAGCAATTTTTTTTCAGAGATACAGGCCTAAAAGTCAATATAAAAGAAAACATACAAATCTCAAAGACCTACTATACACAAATAAAACAGATGAGTGTGTCGAACTGAGACTGTAGCTATGTATGTCCAGTTCTGCTCCCCATTTGGTGGTTTTTCTTCTTTTTTCTATTTTATGGTGGGTGTCATAGCATTAAGGTGCATTAGCCTACTGCCACCCACTATGTAGGACTGTGGACTAACATTATCTATCCCCTTAACCACAAAAAAAAAAGTTTCTTCTTATTTTAGTGGCAAATTACAACCGAGCGGAGCATTCTCGCCACCTACTGTAGTGTTACAAAAATCTTATATCGTTGTTATTAGTCCTGTATCTTGCAGATAGGCCTAGATGAAAACATATTCAAGACCAAATTTCCAGAACTATTTTTAATAACTGTCTTTCTTTAAGACTGTTAGACATAGCCATGATTACAACTCAGTGTAAAGTTCATTTGGCACATTTAAATTTACCTTTCATTGACCTGACTTAAAAACCTGAGTTAGAATACTGAAAACTCATAAAATTCAGTTGAAATAGTATAACTCATAATGTGAAGTTGAAGTAAATGAATGAAAGAAGTTACTATGACTTATTGATCAAATCCCTTTTTACATTGTACTACTACTACTTCAGCCTTGTTCTTGTCATGGAGAGAGTGTGGGATCCAGACGCGGACTCATGTATGGGTTATAATGAAAGAATAGATTTATTGGTACACCGACAAAAGTTCATGGGTCATGGAATTTTGACAGGCAGTGAGTGCACAGGTAGATGATGAGACTGGGGTGACGTGAGACGGCTGCAGGTGAGGAATGGGAGGAGGATGGTCACTGGAGTGCAGGCAGGTGGAGGTTGAGATCCAAACACACTGGGAGAGACAAAGACACAGCGTTACCACCAGAGATTATTCACAAAAAAGCATTACTTAGTTTCGCTACAAAAACTGGCCTGAAGCGTAACTACCACAGTAGCAGAGACAACAATCTGGCGATGAATATGTAGGGGAATCACGTTATTGTTATGTTATAAAATTTGGGGCACCACCTTCAAGGAAAATAAAAATAATTAAATTGATCAGTCTTATTACCTGAATGGTGAATTCTCAATACATTGATCCTTGATCTCTACGTTGAAGAAACGTCCACAGACCAAACTTGGTGATAAATATGAACATTTATTTATAGCTAAATGTTTCTTAACAGGTCAATAGTGTGAATATACGAGACAATGCGTAATGATATGATGTAGAATAAAATCAAATAAAAGAAAAGAAAAGGTTATTTGAATAGCAATTTCAAGAACGACTAATCTTTGGTGATAGTAATGGGAATATGCAACTTCGAGAAAGAAACTAATAAACTAGCGTTCATTCGTTCTTTTACCTAAGATCTAAATCTAATATTCTGAGTTCTTATCCGACACCAACTCTTTAACACAGCAGCAGTAGAGTGTTTGCTTACTTTTGCCGATCGGTCCGGTGCAACCTTCTGAAGAGGGACCAGAACTGTCGCTCGAGCCCAGCTCCACGTCGCGGTTTTCCAGTGAGGGGACGCCTGCTGAAACACAGCAGTGTGCAGGGCGAGTTGTCTCGGCAGCGATGTTCGAGGGTCCTCCGTTGTTCTCATTGTCCACTAAGTTTGTGGAAGCACAGTCTTTTGGCAAATGCGGTGCAAAAGTCTCTTTGGCAAACATGGCCTCCGCAAAGGTTTTGGACAGCCGGCAGGCGAGCTGTAGGCTAGTTGAGATGGTCTTGGTGTGTCGGATGCAGCTGGTTCGATTAGCGGCTCTGCTAACTTCTTCTTAACTCTAAATCCTTCAAAATAAACTGGGAGATAGTTTCGATGGCCTGTTGATACTACCTTCAAAGTTATGAACGCTGAATTAACTGAGGTATAAAGAATGTAACAAAAACTGAGTTTGCTTAATTAAGTAAAAATACGCGCAACTTAGACGACGAAAGAAAAGGCCGGAGATGGTTGAGAAAATCCAAATCTCCGGAGAAAAGATGTAAAGTATGAGTGAGAGGTACTAAGCATAGAAGAGAGCGTAAGAGTAAGAGGTGTAAGAGCAAGCCTAAGAACAAGCGTAAGCGTTGCAAGAGATGTAAGCGTTGTAAGAGATGAGTCTAAATTATTTTTTAGAAATCACAGTTCGGGGAGAGATCCACACGGTTCCAAGCAACGCGACGGCGGGGCCATTAAGTAAAGCCTATATTCTTTAATTAACCCGTTTTATTTCCCCTGTAAATATTATACCTTGTAATACACAATTTCCTTCTTTTCAACAGCTCTTTACGACGAACTAGAAGATTTAAATTTCACGCAATCTGACGTGGGATTGAAGTATACTGCTATTAAATTTCAACATCCACAAAGTTTACATGACGAAATAATAATTTGAAACCATTTACTTACAGATTTTCTAGAAGCTACAGAAAGTCGCTTCCAACGCGGGAACCCCTCTGTTTACCACGGCAATCTAGATCACATCCAGGAGGAGACTGCCGGGCCTCCGAACCGAGAGACTCCACGCAGCAGCGCTCGTACTGGAGGTTCACCTCCTCTGACCAAGAGAGTGGGCAAAGGCCCCGCCGATCCGGGCAAGTTAACCAGAAAGATCCCATCTTCCAGCTGCACTAGGACGGGAGCTCAGCCAGCGAGGAACGATAAAAACTCCCCTGTTGAGAGACCATCATCTGCGGGGAGAAGGCAGCGCACTTCCCCGGTCCTTCCTCCGGCTAAATCAGTGAAGGGCGAGCAGACTCAAGCCGCGACGAGGGGCTCTGTTGTTGGTGAAATTGCAACCGGTAAGCCGATAAAAACTTTTTTTAAACTCGCTAATAGTCTGATGTTGTCAGCCCGCCGGTAGGATTCAAATGAATCCTTACTTCCTGTATCGAGAGGAGTCTCTTTCCGATGACGTATATCTTAGGGGGCTTAGAGCCAGCCGCAGCTGGTCTGAAATAAACACCTCACTATATTAATACCTCGAGGTGTTGGTAGTGGTTACTTTTAAAGCGTATTCTGCTACAGATTACAGAATACATGGTCTAAAATGTCATGTGTAACATATTCAGAGGGATTAGTAACATTTTAAATACTTTGGATGACACGTTTGTTTTATTTCTCTTTTATTTAATATTACTGTGTGCATGTTGCGTTTTACTGCTATACATGTTTAAAGTCTACTAATGTTCAGTACCTTCTAAATTTAAATGTAATCAAATTATCAATACGATTGACTAAATTCACACATCCAAGACCATTTTTTGTTTTAAGGACTCGCATAATTATCACAAAATAGCTGTATCTTTTTCCTGATAACTTTCTAACTCTGCTTTGTAAATACTCCAAAAACACACAGCAATGTTATTTTTTAAATTTAATATAACTGTATGTACAGTGCATTGTAGCATCTTATAATCTTATACCATTTATGTTATTGTTTTTGTCTTTTTAATCCATTTTATCTAATTGTTAGTCTAGCTCTATTTTCGTAATTTTTCTTTATCGTTACCTTTATTATTATTGCTTTAAGTCTTTTTTAAGTCTCTATTAAGTAGTTAATTTTCTGCTTATGTTTTTATGGTCTACACTTGTTTCTGCCTTTTTATCGTATCATCTGTGAAGCACTTACCTGTATGAAAGGTGCTATACAAATAAAGTTTGATTGAACATTATATGTTTAAAGTTCAGCTACTGCATTATGTACCATAGTTTAAACACACAGAGAATTAACAGGGTCTTCTCTCTCTCTCATCACAGAGGTACAGCAGAGGCTACAAGCTCCCCCTCAGCATCGAAAGACTGAAAATACCTCCACCCCCTACAGCGACGCACAGAGACTTGATGCCTTCAGAGAAATCATCAGCGCAGGCCAGAGTCCATTTAACTCGTACGTAACATTGTGTGAGAAAATACTGTAGTTGGTCTAGACCTGATCTATATGAAAAAGTGACCTGAGATAACTTTGCTTTGATAAGCTGCTATATAAATAAACTGAATTGAATATACTGTATACTGTGCAGGGCAGCCGGCCACTCCTTCAGCGGCTCAGCCCGGCCCCTCCTCGGCTGCAATTAATCTTTGAATGAGTTTCCTTTCCCGGTATGTGTGTGTGTGTGTCGTTAGGGATAAAAGACAGGTGCGGGGTTCCTGGGCGGACTTAACAAGCTGCAGACTTGTGGGGTAATCAAGATCCCTACAAAGGCTTCACTCTGCTGCTGCATCACTGCTAGATCGTAGTCTCTGCGCTGTCAGTCTACGTTTCCAGCCAACTTGAACATTTTGAGAACTCTGTTGTTAAAACTCGTCTGATTTCACCTGTTTTCCTGTTTCCACAGTTCTGCTAGCCCTGGTTCGTGTGTCCTGCCTCAGCACGTACCTCTGTGCTGTCCCTCGCCTCTCCTGGAGCCCTGAATGCCTAACCCCATTTCAAGACTCCCCCACCTTGCCTCCCAGCATCTCCTGACGCTCTGCAATCCCTGTTTTTTGACAATAAACCTACCTACATCCCTCCTCTGTTGTCTGCGCTTGAGTCCACTGGGTTTGTAACATATACGTGTGGAAAGTTGTTGTAAAGCATGGTGTGACATTTTAACATGGATGACGAGATAGATTTAGGTTTTTTTTGTTTTTTTTTCAGAAATCATTCAAAACCATAACATAGACTATTTCAGGCCTCTAGAACAGGAAGTATCTTGTCTCAAAAAGATGCAGGAAAAACTAGTCCATGCATTTGTTACGTCTAGACTGGATTATTGCAACTCCCTATTATCAGGTTGCTCCAATAA
>LKNJ01001447.1:0-91273 GCA_002120245.1 Maccullochella peelii
GTTACAAATCTTAATGAGACTATATTCACTCCATAGAGTCTTTGTTGTTCAGTTCTCAATCTCATTTACCATGCCACACTTTAACCAGCACTATAGACTGAAGAACTGGAATGAAAACCAGGATTTACTTTTCAGTGTTCAAAGGCTGTAGTCTGAGCGTGGGTTAAGACCTAGATGAAATGGGATCATAAGGCACAGAGTGGTTTTCAACCAGTTGAAGGGAGCCACAGGAAGTGCCAAATGAATGGAAGACTGCAGTTCCTTCAGTTTAAGTGCTCTATTTTCATATCACATTGCAAACTTTGATCATATTTACTGCTCAGCTATCAGAGCAGGAAACTATCTTGGTGCCCACTGGCCACTGCGGTCAGTGGAGTCCATAACTCTCACCTTTCATTCTTTTACCACCAACCAGATTTTTATAACACAATAGGACCAAATGATGGTTGGTTTTCTGCCAAAATGGCTGGTGCCATGTATCATGCCTAAAGTAGCCTGTGCTTTATTGGATATTCTTTTATTAGCTTAGCCTTTGTTTCACTCAGTTGTTTTATGCCTCCAACTGCTCTCAGCATCGACATTGATTTTGTTGGCAGAAACATACCAATAGCCCTCCTCAGTGGAGGATGTAGGGATGTGGGTGGATAATGAGTGCTTGTATGTTTGTGCATGTGTAGGTGTGTGTCTGTATGTGTGTGTGTGTTGTGACTGAGGGAGCTTGTGTGGGCCGATGGCTCCTCCAGTTCATGGCTTCATGAATATTGTGTTGTGGACTGAATCCCCTTGTAGCGACGGAGGGAGGGAGAGAAAGTCAACTAATTTGACTCAGCAAAGATGAGGCTCTGCATTAAGTAGTTCATCAGACTCCTTCCTCGTTGTATCCGTTGAATCATGTTACCTCAGAGATCCCGCCAGATACAGAAAACCTGCTGCTCTATTTAATTGTTCTGTTGTTGATGAAATGAAATTCCTCTTAAGAGCCAAAAACAAACCTTATAAAAGTCTCAAAGTACCTTCTCCTACTAAAGTGTTATTTTACTTTTCAATATTTAGAAAATTGGATTTTCAGTAAGTCGATAAATTTGTGTGCACTCACAAGATTGCTAAACGCCACAAATGAAGTGTTTCCAATGAGCTGTGCGCGATGTAATGAATAGGGAGGCTGCTGTTTTATTTGAGGATCTTGGTTCAATCCTCTGTGAAGACTTCACTGGCCTTGAGCAACACACTGAATCCCTGGGTGCTTCCATTTAGCTAACGTGGCTCCTTGCTTCCTTCACTTGCATCTCTTCCTCGTGTCTTAGTTTCTCCCAGCGTGGATGCGAGAGAGAGATGCATAGACGAAGAAATTGTATTTAAAACATGACATCCTCACTCACTCCAGCATCATTTTCACAAGACGGCTACTACTCATGATGCACAGCATCCCAACTGTCCCATAATGTGAAGAAATAATTAAATAGGAGTTTTAAAGAAATCACCTGATGTCTGCTGCTCTTATAGCGATTATATCTATTGCTGCATCAGAGCATGATTGAAATAACACTAATAAACAAATACATTTGTTTATTACTGAAAGAATAGAACAGACACGAGGGAGCACTAAAATAAAATCAATCTGTCCCATTCAGGCTCAGGCTGGATATAACAGGGCTAATAATAACCGCTGCTGTTTAGGAGAAATATGTTTCCTGAATAAGCCAACATTCACTTGGAGCAGAAAAGAAAAGTCTTTGGCTGATGAAGAAAATGCAGTTTTTTATGATTCTTTCATGATTCAGATTAAAAACACATCCAATATTTTTTATTTTCATTTGCTCAATCTACAGTATTCCAATCATGCAATGATATTAATATTACAATAGTGCTATTACAATAGGATTGGAACATGATGAAGGCAGACCTTGATCAGTTTCCAGGTCACGGGCCAGAGGACAGAGGAGCAAGGATGGGAGGAAGCGTAATTAGCTAAATGGACAGCAAACCCTATCAGCTCCAGGCATTCTGTTCTGTTGTGAACCCTGACCTTTGAGATCCTCGGAGTGGGAGGATGTGGTCAGACAACATTTTTCCTCTGGTGTCAGCAGAGTTTGAAGAAATCTTTTCAAATGTTTTAAGCATTTAATATTGTTTGAGCATGCCTTGTAAGCAGTGTCAGTCACAAAAAAACCCCTAGTCCATTAGCAGTCAAAGGTCATGACACACTAGTCACAGGCAGTCTTGTGTTCCCATTTAAATATTCATCAGCAGCTATCCTTGAAATAGACTACCTTCAAACTGCTTCGCAGATGATATTTAAATTCCAAAAAGAGATCTGCACTCGCTGAAGTGCAGTTAAAAAAAATATTCATTATTCATCACTAACCATTCTCTGCAGGTTTCCTTTGTCCTCACAACTCTTTCCCTCTCCTCCTCTCTCATAAACACACACACACACTTTTACATACTTACTTTCTTATTCACTTTCTTGTCTATATATTTCTCTTTTCCTACAATATCCTTACCACCAAGCACTCCTCACAAACAGGGGCTGTTGAATACGTTACCGGCATACATATTAGGACTGTACTGATCTTAATCACAAAAAATGAGTATCCTTGATAAACCTCCATGACCCTCTCTTTGCTCTGTTTTTCACCCCACCCACCCATCCCCACCTATCATCTCCCCTTTTCTTCTTGCACTACCAGCTCCTTCCCTCTACCACTCCATCCGGATAGTGTGTGTATGAATATTGATGTTAATTACCCCTCGCCTGAAAATAGCTGTTCAATCTGTGATTTCCCCAAGGAATTTGCTCATGACACACACACACACACACACANCCCCCCCCCCCCCCCCCCGCAGAGGAGGGTATCATAGAGGTGAGTGTTTGTTGTGCTCCTGAACAGGAGCTTAAATCAGGGGAGTGGTCTCTGTGGAATTGCATCTTTTTATCCCTGACAATTCTTCCCTCAAATGCTGTTACTCAATATGGCAGATCATTCGTGCCAAAATGAGGCATAAAATATATTTCGACAACAGCCAACTATCGAGCCTGAATCACTGCTGATGGGGCTGATGCTACTTTATTGTAGGAGGTGAGATAACACCTTTTGATTGTGGGCTGGTCCGGCCTGTTCAAGTTTGTTGGCATTGTCATTTGTAAAAATAAAACAGTTGTTTTAAGGGAACTTATTATTAACTTTTTTAGTAGTTTTATTTGTATGTGAGATTTTATATTAGGTCTGAGTTGAGTAAGTGAACACCTAACTATGGCAGAAATAATATCAACATGGTAATTCAACATAGGACAGCATACTACATTATAAAAAAATTCTCAGCTTGATCAATTACACATTAGGCCTTTAGTGACCGAAGTACATATATATTATTTTCTGTTAATTATTACACAATATGATAAATGTATAACTGATTATTAGAAGCATCTGTGGGAAACAGCCAATAACCTCAGGCTCCCTCATTCATTCATGCCATTATATAGTGTACTGCCTATTTAATATAATCATGTTTCCCTTTAAAAAATACCCACTAAACTCAAAAAATTATGCATGAATGTGGTTCAAGACTAATATTTCCAGATTTAAGTCTTGTCTCTTGGCCACAAGACTGATATTCTGATAACCAATTTTAATTAGTTTCCTATGACTGAAAGGCATAAGTACAGTAATTATGAAATTAATAATTGATTAGCACTCTTACACAAGAACAAAAACAGTTTCATTCATTGGCACAAAATGATATTAACAGGGAATTGAGTAACTCTACAGAGAGATCTATGGGGAGAGTTTAACTTTCTCAGGCATTTTATAATTTTTGCAGCTGCTCACTACCACTAATGTTTTATAATATTTTGTCAGATTGTTTTAATTAAGTTTCTGCGGCCTAATGGCAAACTGGTAGGTGCTCTACCAGTTACATATCAGTATCTGCAAATCAACTACGGTTATTAACTCTGGAATGTACTTTGAGGTAATAAGTATCTCACAATTTATGGAACTTCTATACAGTCATAGAAAATTATAAAAATGATAATTTTGCCATATTTGTGTGTAAACAAACATAATTCATCCAAATATTCTCCTCTGACTTTACACATAAAATTCTGTTTACAGTTCTTGAGGAGTACTACTACATATGTGGAAAAAAGGTAGTTTAAAGCCTTTTGTGGCACCAGAGGGAGCTGCATGAAATCTGATAAAAGTGACAATCATCACTTGAGTTTGCGTCAGCTGGGGCTGAAGACTACAAGTTTTGAAAATGAAAAAAGTCTGGACCTGGAGTTAGAAAGAAGTAAGTTTACCAGAACTCCGTAGCCTACTCCTCCTCTCCAATTGAGGCTAGCGGCTCGAGGCTACATTAGCAACTACTAACATAACACACCCAAATCTTTGATCAAACTGTCAGCGGTCGAGTTGAATTGTGGATAATATAGGTACAAGGTTTTGACAAGGAAGGAGAATAAAAAAAAGATGATATCTATGGTTCTGCTGTATCAGTATTTGGGGGAGTACTCTTTTAATTGTATAATTTCATGGTATATTAGTGACTAAGTACCTATTTGGTATTCTCATTAGTTCTCGCATAAAATGGTATTGCTGTACCTGTACATACCTATACACATTTAATTGTACAGCTGCAGCTCACAATATTATCATTATCAATTTTTATTTTTTTTTAAACAAATCATTTTAAAAATGTCAGAAAATGGTGAAAAATACCCATCACAATTTCCCAGAGCTTAAGGCAACATCTTCACAGTGCTTGTTTTGCTCGACCAACAGTCCAAAACCCAAAGACATTCAATTTACAATGAAATAAAACAGAGAAAAGCAGAAAATCCTCACAAGCTAGAACCAGCAAATGTTGGTGTTTTTGCTTGATAAAGTAAAAAACCAAAATTGTTGTCAATCTCTGTCGACTAATAAATTCATTATTTAATCTTTCAGCACAATAAATTGCCATCTTGTTAATTTGGAGTATTTCACTTTGTTTCCCAGCAGCCCTTTCTCCTCCCCGAGGCTCTGGAAGAGGTTTTGTGGGAAAGTCGACCATGAAGGCTTCACCCATGAATACTTCACCCATGAAGGCTTCACCCATGAAGGCTTCACCCATGAAGGTTTCACCCATGAAGGCTTCACCCATGAAGGCTACCAGCAGTTCTCGAGGTTCTTCAACAAAAGTGATTCCGATTGCTCACCTTAACCCCTACCAGAGCAAGTAAGTTAAAGTGTGCGTACCCATGTCTGCATTTGACTGATTTCATATACATGTATAGTATCTGTAAAATAATTAAACATGACTTAAACTCTGTAGTGGATAATTATAAAGCACTGAACTTGACTTACATGGATTTTCTCCCAAATTCCAGGCAAACTGTACTGTATGCGTTTATGATTTCACTTAGATTTTTTTCCCCCCTCCGCTCATTCATCAGCTAAAATATTTCCTCTCATGCTGTGACTCTACTTCCCTGTTTGCTGCCATTTATGAGTAGCACTTTGGGGCATGTTTGGAAATGTGTGTACCGGTCTATGTGTTCGTGCATGCATGTGTGAGCATTCATTTTTCCCGTATCAGTGCGTGTGGCTGTGTGGATTTGTGCATGTGCGTTTTAGCCAGTCCATCTGCATGGAAATGAAATGAAATGACCGACCTCGCCTCAGAAACGGACACTTTAACGGCAGGTACTGCTGGGCCTTTATGGTCTGCTGCTGAGGTTTTGATTCTGTTATTTGGCCTGGTGGGGATTTGGCCAATGTCGGTTTTTTTCCCCCCTCCTTTTCCTCTCGCAATTTCTTCAACCTCCTCCAGGGCTTCATTTTACTGCTGTTTTTTTCCCTCTTGCTTCTTATCGTTTCATTTAGAATAAGTCTCTGTCTCTGACCTTAAAGTTGGCCACAAAAAGACAAGCGAACAGTATAGCAAGATGTGTTGGAGTAAAGGTACCCTGTCAACTCTCTCTCCATGTTTGGGCTCTGATAATGTAGCCCTGTTTGAAATTGCAAGCTGTAAAGATAACTGTGCCTCTAGGTGTTGTAATAAACAGATGACTGTTCTAACTTGAAGTTGGGGGAATACCTACAGTGAGTAAAACAGATGACTTTAGGAGCTGTTCTTCTGTGTATGTTTGCGGGAAATGAAAGGTGTAGTTGTGTGCCTGTGCGACACAAAGTGTTACATACAGTAGATTATATAGGGATGCTGTGTATGTGCACATGGTCTTTTATGGCCATTTGCTCTGCTTTCTCATGCCATTCTGCTGGTGTTAAGTAATAGCATCTAGAGCAGACTATAATTGGCTTTTGGCTGCCATAAACCTTGGTGTAGCAGTCTTATCCATATTGAACAGGGAATGGGGTTCACTCTGGGCCAGCAGCTACTCTCATGATAGGGGATTTAATTGCAGGCAAAGTTATGGTATGAATATCCTCCACTGCACAATTATCAATGCAGTCAAAAAGCTCACTGCTGTATAAACTGCCGCGCTTGGCTGGCTGTTGTTGAAAACAGAACAAGAAGCACATTTTAAATGCATCCAGGAGTTGGCAGATGTACAACACCTAGTTCACTCTTTGAAAAGAAAGTTGTTTTTTTCTTTCATGGAACTTTAAAAAGACTGAAAAGACACTCATCCCATTTCCTTGGGAATTGTTCTTATGCGCAGTTGTGTTTCACGTTGGTGACTGATGTGAGCTGACTTGGGATGCTGATTAACTTAAAAAGTAAGCTTTTTAAAGTGTCTCTGCAGCATTCTTTGCTGTTTGTGCTGACCTTTAGACTGCAACTCCTTTAGTTTCACATAAGTGTGTTGGTCAAAAAACTTTCTTCTAAATATTTTTTTAAACAAATAGTATTTTGTATGCATTCACATAAAAGAAATCTGTTGATGGAAATGAAAACATGATGAAAGGCATTCATGTAACTTTTTCAAGTTGCAAAGCTTAGACTTTGGTCAGTGGGCATTTGGGCATGTTTAAGGTCAGTTTTGATTTAGTTATTTGATATTGGGATGTTTTCCCCCAAAATCACATATAGCATATTGTGTAATTAAGTTTGTTGACATATACTTTGTGAGTGCTGATTTGCTATTACAAGTGTCTACTCTGTGTATATCCCTAGCTGGACTATCAGAGCCCGAGTCACCACCAAGTCCAGTATCCGCACCTGGAGTAACTCTAGAGGGGAGGGCAAGCTCTTCTCCTTTGAGCTGCTGGATGAGAGTGTGAGTAGAGGAGTGGAGAGGCCTGAATATCTGTCTGTTATGTGCATGGATGTCAGCATATGTCACACATGGCTGTGTTTCGTTTTATCCGTGAAACGAAGTGTTGTTTAATGGAAATGTGCTGGTCACCAGGGAGAAATCAAGATCACAGCCTTCAACAACGAAGTGGACAGGTTTTTCTCTCTAGTGGAGCAAGGCAAGGTGAGCAGATCCCACTCACCCATATCCATCCTCACTTGAAGTGATAAGAGCTTCTTGGAAACTTCACTTAAAAATGATAACTTTTGTACATATTGCAAATCTCCAATAGCTTAGAATGCTGCAAGGAAATGTTTGTGCTCACATTCTTTCAAAAGGAGCTTCCAGACTCGGTTGCCATTTCATTTCTTTGATTAAGTTGACTGAAGACCCATTTTCACAACAGTAAGACAGTATCTAAGGCTATAAAAAATTCACAAACTACTTGGCAGGGTAAGCCTCAGTCTCAGGTATCCATTTTGTATGCACATAGTGACTCAAACAAATGCATCATTGGTAAAATAGTGCCTAATAAACCCTTCTGCAAAATCCCCTCATGCCTGCAGGACTTCTAGCCAATGAATGAGCCGGAGGCAAGTATTAGAGGATTTTGTGGAAGGGATTTATTAAGTCATATTTTACTGAAATATATATGTTTCAGAAATATTGAGCATTTGGGGGGGATATATGAGGCCGTGAGTATACTGCTGAGAACAGTGTGAGAAAACTTGTGAAATCTGATATTTATAATGTTTTGCCGTTGTTAAAGTGTCTGGTTATCTTCATTGTACCAGAAATGGCTGCCAGTCTTTCAGGATGTGTTCTCTGTGGAGGATGCTTTTTATAAAGTTTCTCTTCTTAAGTATATCAATAAGTAATTGATTCACAGATTATCATTTTTAATTTAAGTATTCCTGTAAGATATCAAAAGATAGGTTGGGAGTTATGGGTCACTGTAATCACTCCTCTTCTCCATACTGGAGACATAAATGAATGTCAAAAAAACATTCATAAAACAACAACAACAACAACCATACTTGACAGCACACAATATAACATGAAACATAAGCATCATAAAAACATCTCAATCAAATTCAGACCCTGTGATCAGAGCTTGTTAAACAGCTGAATGCTGCATGGGACAAAGGATGTGATGCCTCTTTTAGTCCGCGTCCTGGTCATGCTATACCTTCTCCCTGAAGATAAAAGTGCCTATTCAGACCATAGAGGGTCTGCTATGATCTTGTGATCTAAATTCATGGTGTACTGGTCTGTCATGTAAGTAATACTGCAGATTGGTTCCCCTGTTATCTTGCCACCCTATTTAACAACCCTGTCCAGTTTGTTCTTGTCTGTTGCAATCGCTTTGTAGCGACTACACGGGAAGAAATGGGGAGAAAAAATCCACAGTCTTCATTCTGTACAAAAATACATTCAAAGCTAATATGAGTCTAACTTAGCCTAATTATGTTGGTATCTTCGTCCTGGTAGGTTTATTGCCCGTGTTGTGTCCTGGTAATGTAACTTCTAGGATGAATCCCTCAGCTGCAGTTCAGTAAGGACACTGAATATTGTATTGAGATTAACTTAAAACATTTCCTGACCTATCCGTGAGGCTTTCTTACATTTATCATATAGAGATAAATAGAGAGTAAGACTAGAATTAAAGTAAGTCAAACACTATTACATATGAATCTTTGTGCCAAACAAGTTGGTCTTAAAGAATCTTGGAGGTAGCAGCGTTTGTTAATAGAATCATCTTTCAATCAGAGGGCCCTGATTCAAGACTTTGTGTCAGCAAGCATCTGCTTTACTGTCCTTTAGTAAGAAATGCAATGTATATATATACGCTCCACTGTTGCATAACTGACGCTGACCTCTGACTTTGCTCAAGGGCTGCAAATCAAACTGAATGTTACACAACAATTAAAACAATTAAATTCAGTAGGATACTTCAAATAATCACGAATCACATTAAGGAATAATGAATGTTTAAGAATGACTTATTAATACTTGAGGAGGACACAGGGTAAGTGCTGCCCTCAAATGAAACTTGTGAATTCAGATTTTCTCCATGGGAAGTCAAATACTCGTATATATTGAATTCAAGTGGTTAAACTAATAAAAACACCATCATCAATAGACAAGTGATAAAAAGTAAAATGTCAGATGGGGCATACAGATGCATGATGACAGACAGCAAGAGATATCAACGTTTTTTTTCCTAGAAAGAGTTATCACCAGCCTCAGGGAGCAGCTGAAAAAATAATCAACATGCTATTGTTTATGCAAGAGAAAAACATGGTCTTATTAGTGTGTGTTGTTTGTGCTAAAATGGATAGTGCTCAGTCTGAACACCCAGAACATGCCCTTTGCATGCTCCTGTATACCTGTGCCATTACAGACAGGTAGAACACATGTTAAATCTCTTGCTCAACTCAGTCTGGCCCACAGAGCTTAATAACTCAATTAACCCCGGCCATCATTTTGCTAGTCACACTGGCTCAGGTATCAGCCACTGGCAGTGACTCCCAACACAGCCCCAGATCCAATTTGTGCCCTCTGCCCTCCAAAGATAAATAAAGGAATGAATCCGTCTTCCCTTCGTGATCTGAGTATTGACAGAACAGTGAGTGGGTGTGACTGGCTCTGAGCGGCCAGAATGCTTATCACATTAGTTTCATGCTCCTATCTCTGTGTGAGGTAAATCAGAGAGAGAGGGAGGAAGGAAAGGAATGAGAGTAAGCCGGAGAGACAAACTCAGAGGCAGAGAAAGAGAGCGGATATTGGAGAGTTAGGAGAGTAAATGAAGAAGTGCGCTTCGCATATTGAGTTTAAATTGTGCTGTTTAGCAGACTCACTCTCAGCTGCTTCTTATTTTCTGGTGAATTAGAGAAGTGATGGGGCTGATATGACACCACATCTTAGTTGGACCTAAAGGTTTTTCCATTCCTATTAAGAGGTTTTGGTGGAACAGAAGCTGTATTGTAATAATAATTTCCCTTGTGGGATAAATAAAGTGGTCGCCCAATTTCATCAGTCATACTTGCTTTTGATTAGGTCTAATTTTATAATGCCAGCACACCTTGTTCGCCCATTCTCTGTAGGTGTACTACATCTCCAAGGCTACGCTGAAGGTGGCCAACAAACAGTACACCACACTGAAGAACGACTACGAGATGACCCTCCATGCTCATTCATCCATTGTGCCATGTAATGACAGTCAGGACATCCCCGCAGTGCACTGTGACTTTGTTCCCATCGCAGAGCTGGAGAACAGAGACAAGGACGCCATCATTGGTAAGAGAAGAAGTTCATCAATGAGGCTTTATTTGTACATTTCTACCATTTAACTGATAAGAGAACAACTTAACAGTGAGTGAGCGGTTAAAGCTTTAGTGCCAAGGACAGCTGGGGGGAAAAAGGCGAGGCAGGAGCATGTCTCCTGCCTCGCTGCTCAGGTTTTAGCCTCACAAAGCCAATCAAGACTCAAAAACATTAATAATCAACTGATCCAGATAGGTATGTGTCAAACCAATCAGCAGTCTGTGGTGAGACATGACTTAGCCCCTATCCAAACTTTGTGAACAACTGCTGAAACAAGGTGTTAAAAGATAGAAAATGAAGTGTGATACAGCAACTGTGTGGCAGACATTGATTTTTGTGGATAGTTAAGGAGAGATTTTACCACATTCCTGAATGGCTGCCATGTACAGAATGTCTATTTTGAAAATCAGTCAGCAAAGACCAACAACAGCCCAGGGAGTGGTGCATTAGTCCAGTCAGGTGAAGAAAATGTTTATGCTGACATCGGTGTGAAGAAGAGAACTGTCGATAATCTTTTGCACTACAGCTTACTCGATGTCTCTGTAAAGAAAAGCCTTACTAGAACACAGTGGGCCTCATGCAAGAACATTTTCATATTTTTATCCTAAACCTCTCTCACTTTCTTCACGTTTCGTTGTACGAGCGTTCCAAGTCGGATTCACCAAACTCTCTGAATTGGACATACTTGTCGTAAATTGCCACCTGTTCATTAGGAGGTGCGCATACGTGACATTTTTGACGTTTCATTCATAAAAATGTTACCAAAGTGCAAAAAGAAGAATTTGACACTGTGGAGCTTCAAGTCCTGCTGTCAGAAATCATCAGATGAAAAGATAAGTTTAGCCATGTCAGAAGTGGTGTTAGAGGACCTGAAACTGTTCGGAAAAATTAATAGTACAGCTGTCAATGACGTGTCATCAGTGCAGCGCTGTACTGTGACAGAAATAAAGAGTGAATGGTTTAAGATTAAGTTAAATGCTAAAAATGTCTTTCTAAAGCAAAGTTGTGCACAACTAATATGAAAAGTCAGGGAGCTATCAGACAAGAGAATATTATAGCCTACAGTAGGTGATGTTACACTGTCGGGCAACAGAAGAATATAGTTGACAGCGACCTGCGTAAAGACCCTGAGGCAGCTGTTGGAGTGAGAGAATTTTCCAACTACTACTGAACTTTAGCCATGATGAAGATAATATGGTGAATAGAATATTCATTTTGCATTAGGTTTGTCTTGTCTTTTTTTATTTTAGTTCATATTTTAGTTTAGTTTTTGTAGTTTATTTTAGTTTGATATCCTATTTAAACTCCAAATTCACTCAGATTAAGACATTATGATTTCAGGTCAAATTTCTGTTTTTCCCCTGTGGAGAGTCAGACCATTTGTGCATAACTCTTATGTTGCTGCCAGCATTAAAACATTTGGGTTATCAGCTGGATCATCTCTCTAACTGCTCAGTCAACCCAGGCAATTACAGGTTATAGATATAGATCATAAGAAAGTGAGCTGATAGACAGGCACGTGCCAATCAATCATGTACCAGACCAGGTGTCCTGGAAGAATACACTATTACAGGGTCAGAGGGAAGGTTAAATCAGGCATACAGTAAAGAGGAGAGATTAAAAGAGGATAATGCTCATTCCACTGCTTTTATGAAGGTTAGCTGCGGTGCCTGCCCTCTATGTCTGACAGGAATGTCTTATCTCTGCGACAGGTAAATTGGGATGGTCCAAGTGTAGATTGGGGTTGAAATTGATTCAACAGTGTGCTTTTGGCAATCTGCTCAATATTATTAGTGACATGATGCACAGGTATGACAGTCATGTCTTTGTGGCAATGAGAATGTCTCTTGGTCTGTATGCAAGTTGAAGGGTGAAGACATAACATTGCATCCTACAGTTTTTGGCCCTGTCAGTTGTTTGGTCAACTTTTTAGACTCACATTAATCACTTGTTTTTATTAGTTATGAATAGGGCTGGTAACGTTTTCAATACAAGTGTGGATTCGATACCAAATCAATAGTTTTTTATGTAACTTACTTTTGAGATATACAGACATGTTTTCTGAAAGAAAACATTATCTTTCATTAAACAACAGAGGCTAAAGTTGCCAAATGTTAAATGATGTCTAAATGCTAGAAGCCACACAAAATTTAAAAGACAAATTTAAAAAAAGACAAATTTAGATTTAAATCTGATCACAGAATAAATACACAAGATTACAAATCTGACCAGACATCCAATTCAGTACTTGACAGTTTTGGATACCACTTGGGTGTTCAATCACATTTCATTTTGTACCAAAAAAGTAACACCTTTTCAAAACAAGGTGACCATGTGCTTTAACTTGTAGCATAGCCACAGTGGAATTTAAAGAGCAATTTCACACTAAATCTTGTTCGAATGAAAAGCATTCTTTGCTGAGATCTGATTCAAGTCTGTTGCATTTCTCACCACTCCCATCAGCGCAGGTTGTTGTGGTCTTTTGTACTGTGATTTTGCATTGCACAATAATGCAGTGCTGTACTGCATAGAGTCAGCAGAGCAGTGTTGGACACGCCATATTAGAGAACAAATTAACGGTCGTAAAGACAGTCGTAAACAACCTACTGTAGCCTAACTGAGTGGAAGATTCATGTAGCTTTACATTCAGAGCAGTAATATTACATGACATTACAACAGTGAGCATTGTATGCCAGCACAGCAGCACACTACACAGTTTAGACATGCACTGAGCAGTTTACCTGGAGGAGTGTGTTTGTGTTGGTCGCAGAGGGGCAGCATTACATGTCCTATGTGTCATCTGTTGTCTCTCCATTCACTCCCTCTCCACTCCCTCTCTCCCTGCTCCTTTGTTAAATAGGGGATTATAACATGGTAATGAGAACTGTCAGCCTGTTCCTGTGGTGATAACGGAGTTCAGAGGTGGATGACATCGTCTCAATCATAATGGAATTAAGAGGGACTGAGAGAGCACAGACAGAGAGCAAGGGAGGACCGGGGAGGAGGAGGAAGAGGGAGAGTTTAGAAAAAGGTTAGGATGAAGTTCAGAGAATGACTGACTGGTTTGCAAAATATATATTATAACTCTGTCCAGTCATTTTATTGCATGCATGCGCACAAGTTCTGACACCATGACATGATCGACAGAAACTTAACCAACACAAATGCCATCATTATTAAGGCATTTAAAGGGTTCCTGTGCAGTTTTTGACCACTAGTTGTGCTATGGAGCAATGTTTTTACTTGCGGGCCTCTGTTTTGTTTGTGTCACGCGCTCACACAAGGACACAACAAAGACACATATCTGCCGCATGTTTCACACTATTCCACTGATCGCCAGATGGCGGCAGTAATGTGCAAATAAACTTAGCAATGTGCCAACAAAGGCAAGGAGGAAGAAGACAGCAATTTTGAAAACATGAATGTAAACAATGCCTAATGTAAAATATTCAAAAATTGCTTTGCAAATGTGTTATTAGTAAGGAAATGCATTCAACACATTTGTCAGGTCCCAAGGATACACACAATGTGTTTTGATGAGTAACACTGAATGTAAACACAACAACAACGTTTACAAGAAAACTCCAGAGGACACCTCAATTTACTCATTAAGTAAAAATGACAAACCTCTGCAGTTTACAGCTTCTTAAATGTGGCTGCTTTTTCTTACATATGACTGAAAATGGTTTGTGAGACTATTTAATCAAAAAAAGAGGCACTTTTAAGTCATCACTGCTCATCACATGATGGCCATTTGTCATAGTTTTTTTTCAATTTTTATAGCCTGAAGATTCAATTAATTGATTTAAAAGTATACACACAGTCTATCTAACCCTATGTAACAGCATTATTATGCATGAATCCTGTCTTTTTACAGTATTTCTTGATTTAATCTGTATTTGTTTCCATTGTTTTCAGTAATCTTGTCAATCCTATTTGTTGTACAATAAGCGCTTTATAAATTAATTTGACTTGTTCTAATTTAGTGTGTAATATGACTCATGGTAGACCAGGCTCTTCACCTTCTTAGAGCTCAGCAGCGACTGCTCTTCAGTGCAGTAATCCTGAATGAAGTTTTTAGGCCTTGAGCATGACAGGAAACATGAATGAGGAATGAGTGTGTTTGTTGTGTTTTGGAGTGTGGACCTGGGTGTTAGCCAGCCTGTTATGACATTTATGTCACTCTCCTGTGACTTGGCAATATCAGAGAGGTGTCAACTCTCAGTCTTTACTGCTTATGATGTGATACCACTTCATGTTATGTAGAGTATATCCAGGAGGCATTTTTACACTTTACACCATGTAGAGACATTTCAAAAGCCTGTCTTCACATAACGCACTATTGCTTCCTTTTTCTTAGTGTACCTCATTGTGAGCATATTTGTCTACCTGTATTTATGAGCTTTCTATAGATGGAGATGTAAAATGACTCCCTCTGCCTGTAGATGTGATTGGAGTGTGTAGGAGTGTGGAGGATGTATCCCGTATCACCACTAAGACGAGCAGAGAAGTCTCCAAGAGGGCCCTCAACCTAATAGACACTACTGGCAAAGGGGTGACAGTCACATTGTGGGGAGAGGAGGTAATAACTATAATCTCTCTCTCTCTCTTTTTCTCTCTCTCTCTGTGTCCAGGGATGGATTTGCGGTTTAACATAAAAACATGTAGAGCAGGCTGTAATTTATCGTGTGTTTATGAAGGTGCCCATCCATGTATGTGCATATGCGTAATGTATGTCTGTGTGTGCTCTTGCATACAGAGCTGTTTGATTGGGTTTTCTGGGCTGTAAAATTTGGATCAGTCAAATCATTCCCGTGACCTTCAGGAGTGTTTTGGACCAGAGTCCCTGATTTGAGAAGGAAGGCTAAATAACTCTCGAATGTGCATGACATGGCACTATTCTTCTCTAAGCTCATTCAATCTGCAAGAGCTAATCCCTCCTCTTTGCCAATATCCAAAAATGACTTTCAAATTAACTTGTAGGTTGTCCAATTATAAAAGCAAACTATACCAGATATTACTTTCTGGTCTCTGCAAGCTGCGTATGAGAGAGACAATAACACAACTGCTTTTGCCGTCTCTTGTTCTCCATCTTTCTCTCCTCAATTACTGTCTTTGACACAGTTTTTTCTCTCTTCAGGCGGAGAAGTTTGACGGCTCTGGCCAGCCTGTGGTCGCCATCAAAGGAGCTCGCTTGTCTGATTTCGGGGGCAGATCTCTCTCTGCATTGTTCAGCTCAACAGTCATGGTCAACCCAGACATACCGGAGGCCTTTAGACTGAGGGGCTGGTGAGTCACACTGGTGTGCACACATACAGCAACACCCACACACACACATTCATAAACACATACAGAATTGTCCACGCATTGTGGTCATGCTGGCATGTACAGTGCACACGGACATCCAGTCACTTTATCACAAGACACGCTATGTGTCTGACAGACAAATCACTCTACAAATGGATAGATTGTATCTTCTTGTTGCTGTAACGTTTATATATGTAAAACAGCCTATGACAAATACACACACACGCACACACAAATGATCAAACTTAAGTGCAAAGCCCTGATGATCATGTGTCAGGAGACTGGTGACATGTGCCTCCTCAGTCCCAGTGGGACACTAGACAGGATGTAGACAGGATTGGATGGAGGGAATAACAGAAAAGCAGAGCACAGATATTTCTGGTTTCCAGCTCTGAACTGCTACTGTACGTGCACAGAAAGATGGGGGCATGGTGAGCCGCATCAAACCGGATTTTATTAGCAGTTCCTGTGGAGGGATTTTAAATAATGACTCGTTCACTCATTAAGGCTGTTCCCAAGTCTGGCCACCGCTGAAATATAAATGCATTTTTTTTTTTTTTCTGTGTGTGCACATATCAATGCTTCAGTGTGTATATGATTGCCTGTGTGTTACACTGAAAGCTATTCTTAGACAGAAAATTGCATCAAACAGCATGCTCACAGCTTCAAAGTGTGTATACAGTAAATAAAGGAGTGTGTTTGTTAGTACCTGTGGGTATTATTCTGTTCACTCTTTCAGTCGTTAATGTCTGGTTTATACATTTGGTTAATTGCTCCATGATAGGTTTGGCCATTTTTGTGTGTGCGTTGCATTAGTTATATCACATACTTGTGTGCGTGTGTGTGTGTGTGTGTGTTAGAGAGGGAGAGAGAGGAGGGGCAGGCTCCATTGCTTCAGCTTTAATCTTGGTTTTATTAGTCTCTGGTCAATACACCATCTCATCCTGACATTCAAAGGGCTAAATAACTAAAAAACAGCGCCCCTCCTTCCTTTTATTCCTCCTTCCATTCTTCTCTAATCCCTGGCTTTTCCCCCTGATCTCTGCTGCTGTTTGGTCCTTTCTGCAGTTTACGTGCTGACAGCGGTGAATGGATGACAATGGATGTTATTCAAGGAGCAGACATGCTGTTTTCCACTCCTTTTTCAACATTTAGGTCTGCACTTTACAAAAACAAAGGGTGTCTGTCTGACTCCAGTTCCTGTGGCGATGTGTTGTTTTGTGGGATTGTTTTGACCAGGCTTGCTTGCATAATTGAGGGAAACTGATGAATTTGGATGATGCCTTGATTAGATTGCTCTGCTCGGCTAGAATGCAGAGCAGGAGTCACACTGATGTATTAAGATTTTGAAGGGAATATTAAAAAGGTAGATAAATTAATAGATGGAGTGGGTAGACAAAAAGAGAGACCCAATGAAGAAACTGTGTATATGGACAGAAATGTATGTAAATGTAAAAAGCTGATGGATATATGAATGCATTTGTCCATGATAGACAGCCATATGTCCAATAAAATAGATTGCAGCATACAGGTGCAGTGGTTGTAAATCAGTTAAGGGATTAAGGTAGTAATTCAGTCATGGCTGAAGATGGTTTCTTTAGATAATAGCGGATAGAGTGCAGTGTGTTAGACAGTGCAGTATCTGTGCAGGAAAAGTCTTTTAATTTGACACATACTTGTAAACAAACACACGCACACCTGCTTTCACACCCTCTTTTTGACAAAGACATACAGTAGACTCCTGAACATGCTCACAGATTACTAATATTGGTGCTGTATCTTGTGTAATTTAATCACCTCAGCATTCAGGGATCATTAGTCACGTTCTCAAGCACGCTCTGTTTGTCTTTTTAATTTGACTCAACAAACCCTCCTTTCTTTCTTTTTTTCCTTCTTTCTTTCTGTCCTCCTACACTAAATGTTATATTTCACATTGTTTTTGGTGTACAAGCGTGTTTGCGCATACATTTACTGTACATATGTGTACATGTGTTTTTAACGTCCATGCTATAGGTATGACCTGAAAGGCTATGCCCTCGACAGCCAATCCCTGACACAGACGAGGTCAGTGAGCAGCGGAACAAAGATGAACTGGAAAACACTGAGCGACGTTAAGAATGAACAGATGGGACATGGAGAGAAGGTGCAACACACACACACACACACACACACACACACACACACACACACACACACACACACACACACACACACACACACACATACATACATACATACATACATACATAAAACCTCACAAAACCACATAGCGGCATTCATCTAAAAAAAGAGGTCAGTATCAAACGCACTGATATTGAAAAGTGACTCTTTAAAGGGTTGGTTCACCTGAATTACAATAAATATCAGAGACAGAAATCTAAAAACTGGGGCAGATGAAACCAAAATTACTTCCATGAGTAGATACCATTAGAGGTTGTTTTTGTAATTTGGATGAATTGACTTTTTTAAAGAAAAATCTACCATAAAACATATTTTGGTGATGCCCGTAACAATTTCCGCTATCCCAAAGTGTCTCCTTCAGATGTCTAGTTTTGCCCAACCAACTGTCCAAATGATATTCATTTTACAATGAGGAATGCTGGAAGTTTTGCTTGATAACAGTTTAATAGTTAGATAATAAATTGATTTTATGTTAAATGACTAATCAATCCAGCCCTACAATGAAACTGTTGGCTAAATCTGTCCAGCACTCAGATTAATTTTTTTAATGGACTTAGTCTTCAAAAAAAGAATAACTTGAAGATGTAAACTTAGGTTTTATATCTTCATTTCACTGAATGTGAATGTGTGCATTTACAGTATTTCTGTTTGGTTGTAGATTTATTTAGGCACTTGCATGATTCAGTGCTGTATATGCACAATAAAGGGCCAGAATATAAGAACCATTATGAGAACCACAAGCAACTGTGACACAAATCATATTACTTTTGATATTTTTATGATTGTAAGTTTTTGATTTTTGAGTTTAAGATTGGTTTACTCTGTCGCATTTGAGTCCAAGAACAGGGGATGTACAGTAGATCAGGTGGCAATGAAGCCACAAGGTGCGTAACTTCAAAAAGTAAATCTTGTTATTTGTGTTACAGTTATAGTCAGATCCCTGAGCCGGGTTTTTATGAAAACTTTTGTGTGGAAGCAGATTGATATGTGAGTCAGAAAATCCTTCTCTCACTCGGGCAGCTGGCTACAGTTTGAAGAAGGATGAAAGAAACCCCTTAACGTAACATCAGCATATAGCCTCAGTACAGCAGAGTTTGATAGCAGAACATCTTTCAGTGTTGTAAGACGAGCACAGTAAACACTAGGTTTTGGTGGCAGTCCTTGAGAATCAAAGATTTAGAGCTTCACTGTTTTGAACCAAAATTTCGCAGTCACACAGGGACAAATCCATCATACTGACGGACTTTGATGGTAAGAGCGCGACTCTCGGATATTCTTGACTTCTTCCACTTACCTGCTCTTACTACCCTATCACTATGGCCTGTGCTTCTCTAGCTACACATGCAATATAATTCAACTGTTATAAGGCATTTTGGAAATCACAAAGTAGAAATTTTCATCATTCATGCTTAAAACAACCCTGCAACCCCAGCTACTAAACATTACAGGGTCATAATACATAACAGTTAAATGGTGTTGATTTTTTTCTGTTTAGCCATGTAGAGATTATATTGAAGTTCTTTTTATTTAAAACTATCAGAACATTTTTTGTGAACAGACATGGATTTCGTGATTTTTAAAACTGACCGCTTCTGACTCAAGACTCGTCTCATTTGAATATAAGCATTTAGAAAAACAAATCCACAATCAGACTTCTATTCATTGTAAATAGAGCAGCTCTAGGCTGTGCCTCGCTATGACTTCATGGATTAGAGTCATGGTTCTCTTGTTTTAGCTGTGGGAGGGAGATAGTGAAGCTCACATACTAGCAATACTGATTGAACTGCTGTATGGTGTTAGAGGAGCTCTCAAATTGAACCGTGTGCCATTTTAAGAAGTATCATCGCACAGAATTATCATGCTTTCACCTAAAAGTGGTGCATATAAGTGGTATGTGCCACTCATAAACTTTCTGTCTAATGAATTAGGTTTATCTTCGACTAGTCTCCCTCATCCCTCACGTTTAATGAGAAGCCACTTAACAGTAGCTTCAAGATCAATTTTGTTTCTAATAAAAAATTCTAATTATGTGTTGGAGGTGGAGGAAGCCTATAGGGCATAACATTACCAGAAGGAAAGTAGCGCTGACGGAGAACGTGGGAGAGCGAGAGACGGGTAGAAAAGCCACTTAAACTTTATGTCACTTACAAACCTGTGTTGAAGGATGGAAGGGAACAAGGCCACAGGAAAAACAACAGAAAAAATGAGTGAATGGTGTGGTGACTAAGAGAAAAGTGACAAGGGGTATTGAGAAAAGGATACAGATATGAACGGTTAACTGGCAGATGTGGGGGAAGGAGTTGAAAGGTGAGATAGTGTAAATAATTCAAGCTCAGGTTTTTTTTTCCCCTTCCCTTATTCTCTTTGTCGTCTTCTCTTTTCTCTCTGTGCCCTGTGTACCCCCGACTGTTTCTGTAATTGAACGGCTTTAAGGAGGTTGTCTATCACATACTCTTGAGGCTGCAGCTTTGGTAATAATAATGGCATCCAAATCATTAGCTTATAGTTTGAAGGAATCTAATTTGACATTCTACCTGTTTGCCTCCATGAATGTGCATGACTGTGTGCGTGCGTGGGTGGGTGGATGTAAGTGTACAAGCCATTTCTAATTAATGTAGCAATGTGTGTTGGGGTTTTGGGACAAGCATTAAAGTTGGCATGTGCAGCCACGTCAATTATGTGAAGTAGATTTTCACTTGGTTGCCCTTCCACATACAAATTTTAATTGCATTTAGGTGCCAGAAGGTGACACAGGGATTTGGTGTGATAAGAATGAAAACTATTTTCAGAATATTGTGTGTGTGTGTGTGTGTGTGTGTGTGTGTGTGTGTGCGTGCGTGCGTGCGCGCCAGTGTATGAATCTTTAGGTAAGTCTGTGCACATATTTTTGTGTCAGTGTGTCTGTGAGCGTTTTTGTGTGCAGCGTTGAGTCATACTGCTCTTCTAGGTTCTCCTCAGTGTGCTTAAGGTTAAGACTTTGCCCCAAGGCTTCTGTGTACACACTGGAATACAGAAGGAGAGAAAAAACAGAAGGAGAAGAGGGAGAGATGATGACAAATGCAGGGGGATTTATTTAGAGTGGTCTAGTTGTGATGGAATCGCTATGGTCCAGATCCTGCTGACCTCTATCCTCGCATTCTCGCTAGCATCTGCCAACATCACAAGCCCTCAACAAGCCCCCAAAGTCCTGTTCTTTTCTTCCCGCCACGTCCACCCTCATACCACCTTCCCCACCCATCGCCTTCCAGCGCTCCAATCTAACCAAGTCTGCAAAATGTGATCAGGCAGGCATGCGGGCGGAAACATGGGAGTGGAGTGTTGAGAGGGAGAGGGAGAGGGAGAGGGCTGTTGCTAACGGGAGAAATTCTCCTAATTAAAAAAACCTCCTTAGTAAGTGTTTCAGAGGGGTTCTTGCTGTGTGGCATGGGTACTGGGTAGATGGATGGGTGGACAGATTATGAGGCAGTGACTCAGTGTTAGCTAACGGGAAGAAAGTGTCAGAGAGCTCTAAGTCTGACTGACAGTATCTGCAGAGGTCATGGGGACACAGGACAGAGTCAACCTTCTCACAAGGGATGCAGAGAACACAAAGGCCTTTTCACATTCAATGCTCTTACTGAACACTTTACAGAAAGTGTGGGTTGTATAACGGAGGAACAGCATCGCTCAGTTAGTGTGTGTGAATTTGGCCAGCGTCCTAGAGAGAGTCTTTGATAGACTCATTTAGGCCAACATTAGTAATGAGTCTGGCCCAGCTCTAGCTTGTAGTTGTTGTTAAGAATGTATTTTAAAGCATTTCATTTTAAATTCTGGCTGTAATTCCAACATCTTATTTAAGGCCTGCTCTCCTGGTAGAAGAAATACCCTCTGGTGAAGCTAGGAAATAGGATTTTTCTGCATGTATATACTATTTATCGCTTTGTGCTTGCACACGTGTGTCTGTTTCTATCCATGTGTGTTTGTATACAGGCCTGTACATGTGTGTGCCTCTTCCCAATGTGAGACAGTTCATCTGTTGTGTGCATTCTTTATATTTATGTATATGGAAATTGAATGCTTTGCTTCCCTGCAACATCGCTGCATTTTAAATTGGTTCTGTGTACACTTTAATTTAAATTCAAAACTGAAAGAAGTTCAGCTCATTGTATCTCTATTGCAAATGTGTAAGTTTGGGTCTTTGCATATAACCTTGCATGTTAGTCATGTGTATGTGTCAGACTGCTGGGGTGTGTGTGTGTGTGTGTGTGTGTGTGTGTGTGTGTGTGTGTGTATTAGCACAATTTATGTATTAGAGAGAGAGTTTCGTCTCATCTCGCATCTATTATGCATAGAATTCTCAAACTCCCTCTGCTCTCTTTTTAAACTGTTCCAAGATTGTTTGGAAGTCAAATAGAGATGTGTAAACAGCGTTCATCTACCAGCTGGACTGGCTTGTTGGCGACAGTTTTACTGATGATGCCAAGTTTGATCTGAATTTATTTTTATTTTATTTAATGTTTCTCTTTTCACCCTAAGCAGCTTATTCGCATTCTTAACGCTGTTGAAGGATGTCCTGCCTGCACTAGAAGAAGTACTTTTGCTCCTCGTCGTCTCAGTTTTTTTTCTCGCTTCAGTTTGATGGGCTTTTTATTCTCATGGCATTTGCTGTGTGCTGCAAAGTTATGATATTTATTAATACAAGAAAAAGCCAGAAGAATACTCATACCATTTGGATGAGAACAGAGCATCAACCCGTGATTATTCACCCAAAGGTTTGATGAGTGGATATTTCTTTGTCTGTATCCCAGAGCTGTTTAATGGGACTGATATCACAACATTGCCATGAACCATTCCTACACACTTTTTGTACTGATTGTAGCATTATCTTGTTCACAGTACATATCGCCCAAAGCTACATGGTGGTCATGAATGAATGAACATGGCCTGTACAGTTGTTGCCATTCATGCCATGCATCACCTCATGTGGTTGACAACACACTCTGCTGACCTTGCTGTGGTTGGAACTGGGATTCATCAGACCTGACAAGGTTTTTTCAGTTATCTGCAGTTTTTTACTGAAGTTTCTTAGCCCATTGGAAACATGTTTTAGTTTATGGTGGGCCAGAGAGCTACCCTTTGAGGTAATCTGCTGTTGTTCCCCAACAGGAAAGTGTTTGAAGCATTGTGTGTTCTGAAATTGGTCATCGTGCCCGACCACTGTTTCATGATTTTGACTGTTGTGCTGTGGACTAGTGATTACTCATTGTGTTCTTACGGCCTGACCACCTGGCGTCTTCTCCATCTACCAAGATGCAGCCTCCTACATAATAAACGCTTTGATGAAGTGTCTTGTTCCGGTTCATTCATTGTTCACCTTTTAAGATTGCTGCTTTTAAAAAACTTGCAAAGACAGCCTTTGCAAGGTTTGTTCTTCTGGCACACATAAACGTCCATTTTTAAAGTCTGTAAAATCACACCTGTTTATATCCTGTTCATGTAATTACGTGTACAGATAGGAAAAGAGAATAGACCATCCAGGCTCAAAATGAGACGATGGTATTTTATTAGTTTTATTTTTTATATTTTTAATAGGAAGACAAGTTTTTAAAATGTGCCAGGTTCTAAGCAGTGTGCTCAATTAATAATGACCGATTGTTTTGATGTAAACAAGTCCATCATTATCTGTTGCAAGTGTGTGAGTGGAGTAGTCACACATGCATATGGCTGTATTTTCAGTATATAAGCCAGGTGGCCTCACGCATAGTCTTGAAATGAGAAGCTGTTTTATGTCTGTACAGTAGTGTAGGCTTGAACACTTTTTTTTCCACATCGAAAATGCAACTGAAAACATCTTTTCATCACAGTTTTACTCAAGTCTAAGCCTCCAAAAAAGGAATCAAATGGGTATGTTCTGAAATTTTAATGAAACAATTAAGCTATATAATGCAGCCACAAGGACAGCTACAGTTATCTTCTTACTACAAGCAACCATCAACACATTCAAAATAGAAAGCTGCCAATTAAACAGGGAAAATAGATCATCTAGAACACTCTTCCTCTATAATCAGTTCCTTCTTCCTGCGGCAGATGTCCTGTATTCTGTCAATTTACCACATTTTTAGTGACTTGAATTGTGATTTTGAGGGCCAATGTTAATTAGTAGGTGAATTATTCTGCCACATTGTCGTTTCTCCCAGCTCCAGCAGGAGTGATTTCACTGTTGCAGTTCCAGTTGCCAAAGTGATTAATTTAATGCAGTGCTGTTGAAATGTCTGGTCAGGATTTGGGTAAGGTGGCATGACTTTTGACCAGACAGCCAACCGGGTTTCACTGAGTGTAAAAAAATATATATATATAAAATACACGCACACACTCAAAAATTGCAGTGCAAACATTTTCTATAATTAAATCATGGTGTTTAAGGTTTGTTTGGTTTGGAAGATTTTTCCAGTATCTAACTTGATTTGCAGGTTAGATTTCTCCTCAGCACAATATTGTGTAAGGGGGCAGCACCTGCAGATTAACTGCAGCCTCTTAGACGTTCAAATTGCAGCAGTTTGATGTGATTTGGTAGTTTTTATTGATTTCTTTCTCTATCCCCATAATTAGATTTCTTCCTCTCCCATTTTTGTTCTCTCTTCTCAGGCCGAGTATTTCAGCTGCGTGGCGGCAGTGCTCTACACTCGTAAGGAGAATTGTCTGTACCAGGCCTGTCCATCTGCAGACTGCAACAAGAAGGTCATAGACCAACAGAATGGACTGTACCGCTGCGAAAAGTGTAACCGAGACTTCCCCAACTTCAAATACAGACTCCTACTTTCTGTAAGTGCAAAGTGTATACGGTGCACATCATTAATTCTTGTTTGTCATACACGCAGTGCTGCTGACTTTGAGGAATATTGTAGCTTCTGTGATCGCACATACACACTCAAACATACACACATGAATACTTCTCTTGCCCCTTCATCATCTCTGTCTGTCTGACTCTCAGGCCAACTTAGCAGACTTCGGGGATAACCAGTGGGTGACATGCTTCCAGGAGACAGCTGAGGTCCTGTTAGGTCACAGCGCAGAAACACTGGCACAGCTCAGAGACACAGTGAGACACACACACACACACGTACAAATACACAAACACGGATATACTACCACACACAGTTCTCCTTAAACCAGTTTGTTCACATCTGACAAGAAAATTGCCTTTACAATTTTTCCAGGAGGTCTAACTTTAACAGACTACATCCTGTAAACCACTGGTCTTGACTTTGTATTTACCTCGTTTTGTGTGTGTGTGTGTGTGTGTGTGTGTGTGTGTGTTCCTGAGGACGAGGCTGCATTTGATGAAGTCTTTCAGAACGCCAACTTCAGGACTCACATCTTTAAAAACAGAGTCAAGCTGGAGACCTACAACGTAAGTAGCTATAAACAGGCGTACAATGGAATTTGATACAATGCAATGCAATTTAGTTTCCCAGGAATAAAAGAGCAGAATATAATGAAATACGATGGTGCTCATCATTGTCCTGCAGGCTGTGAGAATATTTGCAGTGATCTCTGCCTTGCGGGAATACTCAACCCTGATTGGCTAGTGCATGTCTGTTACAAACAGCTGTCTTATCGCTGTTCTGAACAAATACACCAGCAGGCATTTTATTTCTCTCATACACTAATAATACTTCTGGAAAAATGGGTTTTCAAAATAACCATGATTGCAAGCAAGTGGCACTGTTGTAAAAACAGTAAATGGTCTCATTTAGGGTCAATTTCACAATCTCACCAAAAAGTAGGATCCAGCTACAGTATATAGACCTAAGCTCTGTGTGTGAGTGTGTTAAAGCAGCGTCTTTCATATGACAGTGACCACATTTCATTTATGAAATTGCCACATTTAAGATTTGTCAACCACACAGGATTCTGTTTTTGTCAGATCCAAGTAGCACTTTCTAAGTATGGTGGTTACAACATGATGAGATGTCAAAGCTTGCAGGGTTTACAGATTTAGTATTTTGATTTGGCACAAAGTATGTACTGATCAGCAGCAATCTTCAGAATGAACTGGTTACAGGCAAAGGTGTTAGGGATGCTTGCTTGATAAAAGCTTCACATTGAATACTACAAAGACAAAGTGAACATTCACTGTTTTATGTTAAGCATCCACTGATGTGAAAGTGTAATACATTACGGTGTGTTATTTTAATTAATGGGCCGCATGCCATCCGTGAATATGTAATAACTAGACTTGTCAGTTATTATCTTCCCCTAACTGCGGTGCCAAGCATGTAAAGCCACAAAACAAAATGCAATATAATCGCAACGCAATGTCAGTCACGCAACATAAATCCAAAATCATTTAAATTAGTATCACAGTGACAAGGGAGTTGTTATGTAGCCAGTGTGTTTTGGATAACAGAAAACAAATACAGCTGTGGATTCATTTCTCTTAATTAGGCTCTAATTAGCATTTAGCTATTGTCTGTCTAAGCATAATTAGCTTAATTATTCAAAGGCTAATTTGCTACTGGGGGCACATACCGAGAGTCTGAGTGGAATGATTGAGATGTAGGACTGGGATGAGCTCTGAATGGTCTGTCTCCTGACCTTAAGGAAACCCTATGCAGAGTTCATAAGCCATTCTTCATAGTCTGGAAAATAATGATTTTTCGATGGGAAGTTACACAAAGTCTAGGGAAAGTATTGTCATTCAGTCATTATACACACAGATGTACTGCTACTTACCACCTCTAGCAGATTCTCGAGGCTGCAATACAATACAGAAGTGTTAATCAGAACACACATCATAGAGTCATGGGGTCATTCAAAACAAATGGTTCATCACTTTGGGTGCACAAATGTTCTCGGTAAATCATCGTCTGAGGACCATGAATATCCATAGCAGATTTCATAGCGAGACAGACTGACAGTCAAAAAATGGAAATGTAAAATTGAAAACATGTCAGCGGCTGTTTCAAGTAATCTACTATACGATTGAGCAGCTTTCTCATGTTCAAAACAACCAAGTGAGTGATCACTTTGTTCCCTGAGCATGAATGCAGGTTCGAAATGTGACCAGCTTTACACTAATTAATGATTAATGAATCATTAATGAATTGCATAGCAAGGCACAATAAGCACTTGACATTAAAGCCTGTATTGTGTAGTGCGTGCAGATGCAGAGAGATGCATTCTTTTAGCCATGTTTAACGTAACTCTCGCCAAAATCTACAGCTCACGGTAAAAATGTGTAATATTTTCTAGCTGTTTAATTGATTTAACAGTGATAAATATAAATCACTTCCATTAATTAACACTTGATTTGGAAAAACTTCACCTGCTGATCACGCATCAAAGGTGATACTGAAACTACAAAGGGGGGGGGGGGGGGGGGGGNGGCATAGAAGTGCTGAACAGGTGTTGATGACATTTCTAAGACCGCCATACAGTTACAAAATCAAGACTGTAAGTTTCCTTTACCCTTTTAATTAATTCACTGATTAATTGTCACATTTTGTCGTGTTGTAGGAAGGTACAAGGATTGATCTGAAGCCCAACAGGAACAATGTAAAATTGATCTTTGTTCCTCAAAGTAGAGGTAATGATCTCTGAGCAGATACATACTCTACACAAGGCTTTTCAGTGTATTCAGAATTTGTTGTCAGGTGGTGTCAAAGTTTACTGTTTTTTGTTTCAAAGCTCATGATTCAGAACGGAGAGCGAGTCTGTGATTCACTTGTTCAGTGAGTCTTTCTGCCTCAGTTCTTTCCCATAGACTTGTGAGTGTGACACAAGATAAAGAGATCAGACATCTACCACAGCATTTTCATAAAAATAGAACAAAGTAATGAAATGTCAGAGCTTAACAAGATTAATGAAGTTACAAAATTTTTGCTTTGTCGTTTTTTATAACAAGGACACATAGAGAAACAACCGTGCTTAGGATTATACTTTTTAAGTTGTATTATTTTAGGGCACAGATGATAAACTACTGATTTTTAGACTTAACAAGCACAATGCATTAAATTCCCCAAAAGTTTTCTCTGCCATCAACTATAAATATTAAACCACAACTGGTAATTCCAGTGGTGCAGTAGTCTTTGCTGTCCCATTTTCCACTTTGATAGTTTATGATATGATTAGTACAGATGACAGCTGCTGAAGTTTCTCATGTATTAAGGCAACAATCTGGCACCTAAAACAGATAAACGTACAAGTAATCTTAGGAGGCTGTAAAGAAAAGTCTAAACTGGCTAACAAAAAAAATTGTTATATTGTATTTAAATACAATGCTTCAATCTTAACTGTCATGTTTCATTAAGGCAGAGCCCCACAGAGGCAGGAGAATCAGACACTTGTGCTGCAGACTCCACTGTAATAGAGGCCCATCTCACTGTGCCACAGGTGGAGGTAATGGCGTTCAGATGACGGTGAAGATCAGATTTGGCCTGCAGGATTAGATTTACTGAGCACAGATGAGTGCATTTTTCACATAAACATCTAATTTGCATTTGTTTAAATTACTATCCAAGACAATTGATGCACTTGTGTCTGATTTCCAACCAATAACTAGATGCAGCATACTGAGTCTAAGCCTTGGTGAGTCTTTGAATCTATTCTAGGCTGACTGGTCATTTGTCTTAAATTTGTGACACTCTACTTGTCTGCAGGAGGGCTTCAAACCCGTGTGTACATATATCTGTGCTTGTGTGTGAGTGCAAATACATCTGTCAGTCTGAAGGGAATTAACTGATTTTGTCTCAATGAATACATTAGTGTCAGAGGGGACCTGTTTTTCCCGCCTTATGTTAACAGACAGGCCATTGAGAGCCCCACACACACACTTAACACACTCACTTTATATCATCAACAAACCTCACTCTTAGCAGGCCTGGTCAACATCACATTCAGGTCTTTTTCACTGTCCCATGTGGAAAAAGGGTTGAAAAGGTTCTTATATGGCTGAAGGTGAACACTTCCTGTGTAGATGATACACAGAAATATTCAAGGCCTAATGAATATGATCATATACATAACTTCCTTTTAACTTGTATCTGACAATTACCACTTAAGGCAGGTGGGTGAACAAATTAACAAAGACACTTAACATTACAGTAGTCCTACAGTATAGTTTTGATAAAGCTCGTTTTCTCCATTTGTAATGTCACGTTTAGCAATGGTACCAACTTTAAAATTTGATAAGTAGAAAATGATGCAGCTTTAAAATATACAGTATGTAATAAGACTAAGAGTCTACAGCCATGTTAGCACCTCTTTGAAGCTGTGCTTAGGTACAGCGGTGCTTTGAGCTACATGCTAACGTCAGCATGCTAAAGTTGTCACAATGACAATGCTAACATGCTGTTTAAATGGTAAAATGTTTACCATGATCAACAACTTAGTTTAGTGTGTTAGCTGACATTGGGTTATTAGCACTAAACACAAATACTATACAGCTGAGGCTCATGGGAATATAATTAGTTTTTATATAACTTTGATCTGATGTTAGTGCTAGATGAAAAGTGATCCACAAAGTTATTACAATTCATCCTGAGCAGAACATGAATGAACCAAATTTTATGGCAGTCTATTAGTTGTTGAGACATTTCATGCAAAACCACAAATGTGAACCTCATGGTGGCGCTAGAGGAAAGGTCAGAGGATCACCAAAGTCATTAGGATACATCGTCTGACAACCATGAATGTCTGTACAAAGTTTTGTGGCAATCCATCTCGTAGATGTTGAGATATTTTACTAGGTAAGTGAAAAATTTGACCTTATGATGGCGCTAGAGGAATAGTTAAGGGATCACCAAACTCGGTAGGATTCACCCTCTTAGGACCAATAATGTCAATCTTGCACAACATGTCAAGGCAATCCGTCCAGTAGTTGTTGAGCTATTTCAGTCTGGACCAAAGTGGTGGACTGGCAACAGACATTGCTAACCATAGAGCCACCCCGCTAGCATGTCTAGAAGCTGAAGGTACATTTGTAAATTTGATGTAATTCACATTCACATCTAACCCTTCGATGTACTGTATTACTTACAGCTTTATTTTCCAAATTTCTCAGCAGGAATCCTCAATTGTATGTAATTTTATTCAGTATCTCATTAATTCTCTGTGAGGTTGTGGCATCAGTAAGGATGTGTGTGTTGTCTGTTGCATGTGTTTGAAGGTGTGTGTCGACATGTTTTGTCAGTGTGCCAGCATCCAGAGGTTGTGTTGTTTAATTCTTCAGGGAAGAACCCCACCTCACCCTACCATCTGAAATTGAGTTGGAGAACTGGGGTGGATGTGTTTTCTCCAGATGTGATTGGAATATAAGTCAACGCACATTAAATTAATAAGCCATTTTTTCACAGTACTCAGTCCCTTGGAAGACCATTATTTTTAAAAATGTTGTCACCTTTTGTCAAGTGGAACCTTTGTCTCGACGGCCCCCCGTATTGTTTAATTTGCCTGCGATCCTCAGGTAGATGCAAATTGAAAATACTAATAGAGGTGTTGAATCACACATGAGATAATGGGCAAATGTTGCTTGATGCTGTTTATGCTCGCTGAATTGCTGATTGATTAATGAATTGTGTCTGGATTAATCCTTCTTATAGTGACTGTGTGACTATAATGGAAATGAGTTTTTGGCTTTATGTCCACCTCTGCATTATTTGATTATATTTAATGTGAAATATATCTCGCTGATGGTGGCTGTTACCACAAATTGTTGAGACTGAAAGGCACTAAATTGTGTTGCCTTATCTTTCTCATAGGAAATCTGCATATGTATAGAATTATTCATTTCCATGTGGCATTATATTTGTCCTTTTTATCTTTAAAATTCCAACAATAATGTGTAATTGAATTCATCATCTGTAACCACATCATCTCTATACAGCTGCCTACAGCAGCGGTTCCCAAAGTGGGTGCCTTGATGACAAGCGAATGGTGCTGCGAGACTTTTCATTGTTTTCAACGCTTCTATTAACTACATTTTCTGTTACGTTCTCAAACATATCAAAACAGAAGACCTAAGCAATACACATAAAAATCAGCATTCTAAAAACCCTGTTAAATATGCAGCTAACAAGATGATGGCTCTCACTTAATTTTCCAGGTGTGCAGTGAGAGCAAGTCATAGAAGAATTTGTCACTGTAAAAATAGCTCCAAGAAAAGCCGATACAGTCTGAGATAACCAAAAGAACTGACATTAGACTGTACAGTGAAATCTACTCGGCTTACAGCTTTTTGCACTGGTTTTGGCTGCTTTTGGGAGACGGATATACATCGTTGTGTTATAGTGCATTCAGTGTGGTATTGTCAATCACATCATATCTGACAAGGACTTGCCTGTCAGTGGAGTCAGGCCTACGGGTTTCACTCTCGCATAAGAAAATATCTATGAAGGTGTGCCAATAGAAAAAATTGGCACCAATGACCAGCCAATAGCACATAGACAGTTCAGTACAGCTTCCACCATTAGACAACAGACTTTAAACAGATTTGTGCTTGTGTTTTGGTCACTATTTTAACTCAGTAAACACATTCTCTTATAACATTTGTTAAACTCTTGATTGATGCTCATCATTGAGGTTAGAAATGTGTCTTTATCAGATGTTGCTGCACTTAACTCAAGATTGTTCTTCCCTCCTCAGGATGAGTGTCGAGTGAAGGTAACTGTACTGGAAGTCCACCCAGTGGACCACAAGGAATACAGCAGGAGACTCCTCAGTAACATCCGCAAATTGGCCAGCTGAACATAGTCCCAGTCATCCAAACGGCTGCCTGGTGATTA
The DNA here is from genome assembly GCA_002120245.1 of Maccullochella peelii. Taxonomy (NCBI): domain Eukaryota; kingdom Metazoa; phylum Chordata; class Actinopteri; order Centrarchiformes; family Percichthyidae; genus Maccullochella; species Maccullochella peelii. The sequence goes on from LKNJ01001447.1 coordinate 31,822, forward strand.
AACGTTTCTTCCACTGGTCTCTGACTGGTGTCTGACTTTTTCCACCAGTGAGATAACAGCATATCTGACTGAGGCAGCAGAGGGGCGGCCAGTGATTCATCTGACTAAATGGCAGCCAAACAAAAGACTGATATTTAGTTGTTCCCTTCCTTCAACAGGCCAATTATGACACACTATAAATGTGATGGAAATGACTTTTACCTTTTAATTTAATGACAGAGGTTTGACTGTTTGATTACATACAATTGTGTTTTTGACCTGCTTACATTTATAATGTGTGCCATATACATACTAAGATCATAGCGTTTTTTCTTTTTATTAAAACAAGTGACTCATCTTTTTGGTTTCAGATATATGTTTGTAATGCTCAATATTAGTTGAGTTGTCAATGAGTCAGATTTATTTTATTGTCATTGTTTAGTTTTAAAAATGAAGGTGTGGCAAAAGTGCATGGGAGATGCACGTGTTAGCATTTGTTTTAACTGTACTCAGTGTCTATTGCTTGTTAAAATGAGTCTTTGAGTTTTTAAAAGAAAATTGAAGTGTTTTGTTTGCTGGGCTTCCAAAAAATGTCACAAGAAAATAGTGATTAAAAGGATGTTAAGATAAAAACAGTGTTTGTCTTTATCACTGTTGTTTTAACAGGGCATCTGCAGGTCTTGAAAAGTCTTAAAAAGCATTGAATTTACTTTCCTCAAGGCCTTATTAAAAAGTTTTCTACAGTGGATTGTCAGGAGACATTAAACACTCATAAACAGTGTTGACAGTGTTGGGCAAGTTACTTGAAAACTCAAGCAATTACTCATTATACATTACTCATTGAAAAAGTAGTTACATTGCTAATTTCAATCCTTTTTTGCTGAGTTTTAGTCAGCACCCTTAGACCTGTAGCAAACGCTGTCACTACTGCTAGCTACAGTAGCGAGGAAGCTCATCATCTCATAATGGACTGTGTCAAAAACCTTTTTCGTTAGTTACTCCATCCATCCATTTTCTGCCACTTATCTTGATCCAGGTCCTGTTAATTTAATTATATCATTAGGAATTATTGTTCTTATTGTGAAAAAATGTATTATAATTATAAATAATTATAGGCCATATTGTCCCAACTGGATTTCCATCATACCTTTGTATTTTGGTCAGTGTGACAAGGTATGAAACAGGTATTGAATTGAATTCAGTGTGGTATTAAAAAGGTATTTAAAAGTCTTAAGTTTTACTTGGGGATCCCTGCAGAAACGCTGTATAAGAATCACGCACCTTTCATTGATCAATCAGGCATTTTACCGCTCTTGGATGCACCACGCATAGCTGTTTTACACAGAACTTGGAAATCACTTTGAAATTAAATGTGTGTATCAACATTTCAAACTACTTTATGTTCACTGTGAGTATGCATTCAGACACTGGAAAGCAAGGACAGTGCTTCAGTGGCGTGCCTTTCTACTAAAGTGTGGCTCAAGGGCATGACACTGATTTATGTTGGCAGCAAGCTGCCTGCTCCTTTCACTCTGAGCACCATCAGTACCATCTCCTGCCTGCTGCTTGCCATGCTGCGTGTGGAGGTTTGGGAGATTAAAACACACACACACACACACACACACACACACACACACTGATCTTTCCATCCCAGTGTCACCTTTCCTTTAACTTTTCCTATTATCACTGTCTTCCCTTTTGTCTTTTGTTCAGAGTGTTCTCAGGCCGTAGCCTCTAATCATCTCTGTTTAATGACAACACAATCTGACTTAATGCATTAAACGCAGTGGCCTAACATCCACTCACACAGACTTCATTTTAAACCTAAAGTGAAAAGACTAAAAGGAATTATGTGAATGATTAAAGGGTGCTTTTGATTCATGTGTCACTGATGAACAAACGCAAATGATACCACACCACTAACAACTTTTAGGTTCGCTTTACTCTGAAACCTTGCCAGTTCAAGAATGAGGACATTTTTTAAATTTTCTCGCATAAGCGGGTGCAGTGAGTGTAAATCTGTGTTCTGTTCAGCAAATCTAAAAAGGAGTCAGTGAGATCAGAAAGTCATTTCCAACTTAAAGCCTTGCTGGTGATTGAGACTTAAGATGGAGACACATCAGTCTGCAGCCCCAGCCAGCCCCAAGGCATTATGGGAGAGAGGAAGAGGAAGGTAGTGAAGAGATTAAGAGAAATACATTTTTTGTATTATCCTTAGAGAACTTTATCTGAATGTGACGTGCTAAGCAATAGTGAACTGAGTTGCTGGTAAGGTTGTCATATCTTCTTTCTGGGAACGTGGGACCTTCAGTCTGGTGAATATGCAGTTTGTCTCTATCTGCAGAATGTGTGTGAGGCTACAAGGACAGCAAATGGAAATGAGCTGCGGTTATCACAGAGGTCGTAGCCCTGATCATAGTCTATCTGACCGCAGTCTTATCTTAAAACACACTGTAGTTCAGTCAAGACCGCCTCTGTGTGTGTATGTGTGTGTGTGTGAGACTTTGCAATCCTGAGAACACCAAAACCTGAAACCATCAGTTTACAAACATTTACACTGGAATAATGCCTTTCACTGAAGTAGCCTATTGTCTGTACATGTGGCATTCATATAGCATCTGCTTACAATGTAAAAGACGCCTACACTTAAAGGCCCTACACACCAACGCACATGTTTTCAGTCACTGACTGATTAGGTGGAGCTATGCTGGGACTAATATGATGACACCAAACTCTATGGCTTAATAACAATAATAGGTGTAAATTGTCCTGCTGTTTTGTGCAACAAAACTGCAAAAAAACAGGAGAGTGAGGAAGCTGTCAATGAAGCCCTGTCTGTACACAACCACACAGTCTTAATCAGGAAGCATAAGTGAAAACACATGTGGCCCAATTTACACTTGTCATTTCATGTGTGGACGTTATGCACCTGGAGCTGTTTGATGACTGCCAAAAATGCCCAAAGAAGAATAACATGCACTTTTTCAGTCTAGTTACAGCAATAGTAGTTTAGCTAGCTGGCTGACAACTAACCATAAACAAACACAAACACATGGATGAATCGCATTGATTAGGAGTGAGATAAGATGTTTTTCCGTCTTCTTTCTTGCCGTATGTATTAGCAATATAAAATATATCCACTTTATGGAGGCTATAAATGCTACAGTGGGCTATTTAGCCATGTGCTCATTATGTTTGTGTAAATCTAATGTAATGCCGTTTGATTCCCATTCCCAATTCATTATTTTGTATTGCTGAAAAAGATCACACCTGCTTAGTCGACTTACTGGGCAATAAAGGTTAAAATATTCACAGGAAACTAATAGAGATTGTGCAGTTCTAATACACTTCAAAATACCTCGATTTTGAGTGCAATAAGTGCCCATGTAATGATTCCCCTCATGTGTTTTCATAATGCATATTGTCTCGGCTGACTTACTGTACACACGAATCTAAAGCAGTCATCATTAGAGGAATTATTCCTCGGGTCTTCACACCTCACACCTCACCATTACCTCACATACAGTTCTGTTGGATACTAGTTTAATTTACTAAATACTAATTTAATTAGAAGACTGGCACCTGCCCCAGAGGTGTGCTGCAGGCCGATAGCTGCAAGGAAATTGAATTTGTATGAAAACAACAAAAGCAAAACAGCAAATGAAGTTGAGGGGATTGTTTCTTTGTTTGAACCAAAAGAGGCTGCAAACTTCGAATATCACACGCTTGGTTCTTTTAGACGGCTCATTGTCTCTTTATATTGTGTTTTTATTTCTTAAAAGACTCAAACAAATATGTGAATATTAAAGTGCTGCAGGGGGTGAGATACAAGTTTTGTGAAGAACAAAACACTGAATTCAGCCAGCACACAGCATCCCATCAACTATCTACATGTTGTGCTTTGATGTGCATAATTTAGAAATTCTTGTTTAATCCACAACATGCATCCAAGAAGAAATCGTGTTTTCCCCAAAGCTCGGCGAGGACTGTGCTCGTTGGTTTGCCAACTACATCTCTGCTGGTCTTACAGAACATTTTGATAGACAGTTTGACTGCCTGTTTCTGCTCAAGGATTTCACAGTGTTATCAAGGACACTTCACTCTCACAAGGGTATTTATAGGCTCTGTTTTCTGTGTGTGAGTGTGTGTGCTGGTGCATGAATGTATGTATGTATCTGTTATCCCAGGGGCTCCAGAGGCAGCAGCACAGGTATTCTCTGGTTTTTCATGTTACATGTTCATAGCACGGAGCTGTAGCTGTAGGTGTGGATTTTTTCGCTCTAACTCCTAACTTTCCTCTCTTGTAGGAGGCCATTCTTTCTTTTGTTCAGCCCTCCCTTCTTGCCTCCTTCCACTCTTTACATAAATTACCCAATCCCCCTTCAACGCCCTACTTATTCCATTATTCTCCTCATCTGTCTTTTCCTGTCCACCTACAGTATCTGTTGTTTTTTCATACTGTTTCCACCAGCATCATCATCATCATCATCTTCATCATTTCTCTCTCAGCTCCTCATTGATTTCTTTCTCCACTCCGCGCTGCCTCTCATCTTCTCCTGCCTTTGTTTCTCTCCTACCCACCACCAGTTAAACAAACCTTCCCTGTTGCCCTCTCTCTCTTTCCATTATAAACAGATTTGGCCTGAGGGCATTTATGTAAATTTTTTTCTGCTCCACTTGGAAAGCCAGAGGCTATGGCAACCCCAAGACCATCATGCACCGTGCATGCTTTGTGCCCTTACTTATGCATGATGACTCTTCAGAAATGGAAAGATTTTAAACTGTCAGTGTGAAGCCAGTTTATAAAGCTGTGAACAACTTATTTATACACTTGTAACACAGTTACAAAGTGCTTTACATGGTTGAACCAGGATCCAAACATTTCAGGACTGCAATGAGGCAAATAACATCAGACAACTGAAATAATACAACTATACCCAACAATAATCTAAGATAAAAACCAATAACAATAAGACATTGGACATAAAACGGTATGCCGGCATTTACAAAAAGCTTTTTGTGGTAAACACCTGATCATCCTTCTGAGTCCATGGCTGTGATCCACTTGTGTACAATATGCAAATTCTTACTATGTTTTCAGTTTGTACCCAAAAAAAAATAATATTATTGAAGATCCCTCCAGACATGTTTTAAGGCGTAAATGATCTGCTTTGAATAACAATGTATGTCTAAATTTATGGTTTTTCCACAAAAAATGTCATTTACTCCGTCTCCCTCATTGAAAAATCCAGAATCCAGAATCTATTAATCTATACGCAAATATTTGTTCAAAAGTTTAACTGCTGGACAAAAGGTGTCTCCTACTTCAGTAAGTTGCACAACAGATGAATGTGGAAACAGCCTTCTAGTGTCGAACTCTGCACATAGATCATTCTGCACAGTGAAGGTCAAACATCCAAGTGACAATAAGCAAAACCCATTTATGAGTGGAGAGGGATTTTGAAAATGCCAACATGCACATTAAAATATATAAACAATTTTCTCAAGGGGTGGTGGGTTTGGCTCCTATTCTCCCAAATGACCAACAACTAATTCTGTTGTTTAATTTGAAGGACATGTTGTGTTTTACACAATTCCTCATAGTGGCACAGTTAGTACATTAATTGCCAAAATCATGCACTGTATCGGTGCATACAGTATTTTATAGTATGTTTATAGAATTGAATTGGGACATGATTTAGACTACTTCCTCTTTGGTTAATTATTTCCCAGAATGCCTTTCAGCACCCCTCAGAGATCGGATGAGAACTTGTTGCATGTACGATATCAGTGAAGAGAGCAATGGCAATATCAAGAGAGCAGGAGAATCATAAATTTAAAAGAACAGAATGACAAAAATGTGTGAATAGCAGGCATGACTCAAAACACTGTATTATATTTCGGCCTATTGTGGCTGCTGTCGAGGGACAAATTGGTGTCTCTGGGCTCTGTTCTAAAGAATCAATGGTGCAGAGTGCTGCACTCCTGCTGTGGCGGCTGACTTTTGGATATTTCATTGCTGGAGGCATGTGGCACAATTGAAATGCAGTTGGAAACAGGGTGTGATTATGAGAAATACATTATCAGGATGTAGTAGGGGCTCGTGTCATCATCAATCAAATCAGATTTTTTTTCTATTTCTTTTCTAAAGCATTGGTGTCTGCTTCATGGAGCTCGGCCTGTGATACAGAGAACAGTTGAGGAGTGGATTCAGCGCAAAAGCTTCTCTCAAGAAGAAACTGGTGTCCTTGTGTGGGAGCTGCAGAATTGCCGTGACTGAGTATGTGGCAGTTTGATGAAACTTTGTGAAATAGAACCAGTGGCTAAAGTTCATTTTTTCTTTTTGAGGGGGGCATCAACCAGCCAGGATGATCATCATCGTGACAGATGGATGTCAGAGAGAGTGCAGTATGTTGGATGACAGTTATTCACATCACAGCCAGACGAGCCTATAACTAGTATGACACATTTCCTCCCTCTCAGGTTTTATTAAGCAGCATATGATCTGCAAAAAGTGTGTTAACTTTATAGGGCTGGTACCATTTATCTCCTCTTTCTTACTTATTATTAGCAAAGAGCAATTTTTAGATATAGCAAACACCATATACTTTTATTATTATTAAAAGCACTGATTCAAAAGTTTAACTGCTGGATGCAAAATGTCTCCTACTTCACTGAAAAGTGGCATTCTCAGTGAACTGGAGGTTTCAAGTTTCTGCATCACACTTGTGTAAGTAAGGCCTCCAAACTAGTTGTGACGTCGCAAAATCATCTTGTAGGTAAGCTGACCTGAGATTTAAGGCAAACACAGAAACTTTCCACCTTTAGCAAGTGAATGTGAAAACGGTTTCTAGGGGACATTAAGTTATTTCTAAGCTGGGGTAGGCAAAACCTGTGCAAACCTATGCAAAACCTTTCGTCTCTCTTTCCGCTGCCTCGTATCACTCCCTAAGCCCCTTCCATCAAACCCACAACTTCAACTGGCAGCAGAAGGAATCGGTTGCCCTGCAAAACCTCATGCCTTGTAGGGCCCTGCTCTCCACAGAGTGAGCCTCACCGAGACCCCGGTCCCTCCTCCAGCGCTTCGCAGCCCCAGGGCAGAGTGCCCCAGGCTTCAGAGGCAGCTGCAACACCGTCTAACAGCAGGATGAGAGGCTAGTACACCACACACACTCCACCATCCCCCCTCAAAAGTTATTCCCCACTGTTTGTCATCATGCTTCTTTGCCACTTGTCGATACGAGCGCCATGGCATCGAACATAATGAGCCCGAAGCTCTGTGTGCAGCCTGAACGTGTTTTGTACTATACGCCCCTGTAGACAAAAGAGGTATTGGAAATGTATAAGTTGCAGGATTTTCCGCCATTGAAGTGTTTCACTACTCTCTCTGGCTGAATGTTTCAAGTCTGTTGCTCCTGGGTGTGGTCAGAAGTGTGCTCTGTTGTACCTGTAGCCACAACCAACAGTGATGCTCTACACCATCACCATCGATCTCAACCCATGGGAGATTTTGGGCTGAGGGGATATCTTTTGGGAGAATGGTGTTTGTACCTCCAGTGCAGTTTAGAGACTCAGAGAATCTATACAAAGGAACATTAAAGCTGTTCTAGTGATGGTATATTGTATATTGTATTGTTGTATTTTGTATTTGTCCTTAAATTAATTACTTGGTGAAACAACAAAATTGGCACAGAACAAAACTGCATGCTGTGCCACAGTATACCTTTGGTGTGTGGCAGGTGTGTGGCATAAGCACAAATCTGTAATACATGACATCCAAATTGCACTGCCTCTCATGATTGCTACTGCCACGGCTATTCATCCACCTGTCCCCGCTTAAGGTACAGTCAGGTCTCCAGTAATTGGACAAGATATCAGTAGGTGGGAAAACAACCTGTGAACTGCCTGAACTTTACTGGCACAAAGTACATGCTGTCTTTTCTTCGATGGATATATCTCTCTGTAATTGTTGAACACAGACATGTAGAATGGCAAGTCTGCAAAGACACTCATCTATCATGAACAAACTGCACCTAAGCTAAGCTAAATGGCCGTACTGTGCATGGATGTACAGTTCAGTAAGACACTGCTTGAAGGTTTGTAATTGCAACAAAGAAGACAAAGATATACATTTTTCTATGGCAAATTAACACTATACCGTACATCAAACTAATTTATAAAAATAGGGTTAGGGTCATAGTTTTGATAAGCTTTGAAGTGTTGAAAAATCACATTAACAATTTGACAACATTCATCTTTTTCCAGAAACAGTGTCCCTGTTACTCGGGATAATCCACAGCACACATTGTCAACAGTTTTCATAGGGACTATTTCTTCACTAGAAAGTAGTTCCTGTGAAAACTGATTATTCAGAGTGGCAGTATTATTTCAAAGCTGTGAGCACCACAAAGAATAATAATAATAACAACCTAATTTTAATGGAGACATGAGTAAATGCAAAGAAGACTAAAAGTCTACGGCCGTACTAGCAGCTCTGTGAGGCTGTACGTAGGCACAGTGATGCTTTGAGCTAAATGCTAACGTCAGCATGCAACCATGCTCACAATGTGAACATGCTGATATTTAGCAGGTATAATGTGATGAATACCAAACCTATCACCAGTTATATGAACCTATCACCAGGGACTAGTGTCCCTAATGTCAAGTACAGAAAGTAAGAAAGAATGAAAATCCACCTCCATTGTATTAATGTGGAGGCAAAAATCTCAGGGACACATACATGTATCTACAAATCAAATACACCCAAACTATCTGCATGGCTACTAGAGTAAGTGAGAAAATATGTGTTTTTTCTTTTCTTTTCTTTTTTGTAATATTTCGGGTGAACCATCACTGACTGGAGGTACCAGTGTCATTCCTCACCTGTCCACCAGGCTCCCTCAGTGTTCTCCCACCTCTGCCCCCCTGTTGCGGATTCCCTCATTAGCCCTTGTTGACCTGCTGCCTGCCTCACCAGCTGCACCTCATTTCACCATTAGTGTCTCTGTACATATATATATATATATATATATATATATATATATAGCTGACACTTTGCCTGCTGGCTTTTGTCAGATTGTCCAGGCTGCCTTGTCTGTTTTTTGGCCACCCACCTACCACAACCTTACATACCTGTTTTCTGCATGTATGTTTCTACTGTCTGTTTTGTTATAGATTTTGCTGTACTCCTCAGTCTCCAACCTGGTTTCTGCATTTGGGTCCTGCTAGCAAAAGAAACTGTCCACAAAGTCCAAAAGTTTATTAAAACCCCAGTACTCTCAAAGAAAAAAAAAAAGTGGGAGCATGACAAGATGTTGATCTGAAAATGGAATTCATTTTTTTGTATGTTTATTAATTACTCATGCTGTACCCATCCAGTACAGTCTACGTGATGCCGTCTCTGTGTGCACCTGTAGTATCTTCAGAATGAGCCAGTAGATAACTGTCTTAAGCCTCTATCTTCATAACCTCTAATCTGATCTCAGAGAGATGACTGTGATAACTCCTCCTTGTTTGATTCGCTTATCCACAGGATTAGATACACCTGCTGGGATGTGCTTTTCCATTACCAGTTAATCATACATTCACTGGATGTTTTCCACTTTCACGTTGTGCCTTGCATGCTTTGGTGGTAAAACGCATATAGTCACATAGTCACATGGAAAGGTTGCATTTACAGCTCGTTAAAACAAAATGAAATATGTAACCTTTCTTTATCTGCCCTTTCTGTCTTTTATAAAGTAAAACTTTATTTAAAGCTGCTTTTATCAATATGTTCATATTAACAATGGCTCAAATGATGACTGTCACATCAACAACAATGTTTGTTAATGTGCTCTCTGTTAAACCAATAAAATAAAAATAATTAAAAGTTTATGTGTAATGTGAAAGGAGTCTGTCATAGTGATGAACCCACAGAGAATGATCACCTGACTCCACAGTCTCTTCAGCTCTAGGGAGCGTTTTAGTGTCTTTCAGCTCATTACTTTGGTTTTATGCCCCTCAACTTTACTTGGTTCAGTCTCACCGCTCTCAGGAGTGTTGTTTCCAGCTGCAGCAGTCAGCTGTTTTCAGCAGAAAAGCTCTGATAAACCCACTGTACACTACCTGCCCAGCACCAACGCAGGCAGTTGGCGACAAGATAGTGGACATAGTGGAGCAGCTAAAGAGCCAGATATTTCTCTCACGAGTTAGTGGATGCCAGGAGAATAGTATTAGGTGTAAAAGGAGAGTGAATATTGGACTTACATATGTCAGGTAGCCAAAAACACGACTCCAAATGAAAATAAATTTTACTTGGTATCTGCTGGATGTGTAAATAGACCACTGTTTGCTAACACATTTGCCATATCAACTTTATAAGGTGATGATATGCTGTGTTTACCCCAAGGCAAAAGCCAAAAAACATTATCATCTATACATTTCAAGTCAGGAACAAAGTACAAATAGAAACCATACACAACAACAACAGCATGCAAGTGAAAGCAACATTCCCTAAGAATAAAAAAAAACATGGAACAAGGAGAGTAATGACAAGCAAACAGGAGGATTATATTAACACTATATTTCCAAAATCATAAATATTTAACATAAAAGGGAACAATGGACAATATGGATAATTCTAATCATGCTAGAATGTGTTTTTTAATGATTTGTTTAGGAACTGCGTTATCCTGCTATGGAATCCGAGTTAGCAGATGTGGTGATGTTTCCGTCTGCTGCTTTGCTCGCTCCTCTCCGTGTTTCCAGCTGAGAGCTAAGTGGAGACACAGCTAATTACCCAGTTTACACCACAAACGTAATTACACCCCTATGGGAAGTTACATGTTAAGTGTGCAGTACGTACTGAATGTGAGGAAGTGGGGTTGGAGGGTGTGGAGGCTCTTTCCTCTGTGTGTGTGTGTGTGTTTGTTTTTGTGGATTCATTACAGGTACATCAGTGAAGTGTTGTTGGGAGGTGCTTCTTGAAGCTTACAGGGCAGGTTAATATTTAATTAAGCATTCAAACACCCTTTAAATGTTATCGTTGAAGCAGGATTCATAGAAAAAAATAAAAGAAGCATTTGACAAGGGGAACATAATAGAACAGTCTTGCTATTGAGCTTTCAATACCTGGTATCTGACTTAGAATAAGACAATGCAGCTTGAAGCTCATAAATCTCTCTCCCAGAGGGATGTGGCTAATCACAGATACACCACATGTCTGAAGCTCCGTTATTTAGCCAGATTATCAGTGCAGGAGGTAGTGAGCAACAATGCTGCAGACCACATTCCTAAACACACAACCCCGGGAGGTGGTGATTGCTGAACATTTTGCAACCTTGTATTAAATTAGATTTTTTTTTTAAAAGAGAGAGAAAGCTTATATTGAATGGGGGATTGGAGAGTAGAGGCTGTCAGAGTGGAGTTAATGTGTAAAAAATGATCTTTTCTTCCTTCTGCTATTATACCAACCTGCTCAAAGACAGTGAATTTTACCCACACTCACATGTAGCATGTGAGCTCACTTATTTAATCCCACACACACACACAAAGTCATCCACTACTCAATCACACTCTCAAAATGCTGCAATTATTTCCGCTCAGTTACCGTCTTTTCTTTTTGTTTTTTTATCATTATAGCCTTGAATCTCCATTTTGCCAGCTAAAGTGTTCATGAATTTCACACAAACACACAGGAAAAGATGAAAAACACAGAAATAAAAACTGGAATAACAGAAACAGCCCCAATCACAAACCTATCACCATTGCACATAAGATGTAAAATTGGTCTTTTGTGTTTGATGGTGCTGAACTGCAATGGCACCTTTTAAGTCACATTAGAGAGGACAGGAGAAGAGAGGAGAGCAAGATTTAATTGTCCCTGTAGGGACCTTGGACCTCATGTTGCTGCATCCTTACAAAAACAGTTATAGCACTCATTTGACAAATGTAACCGACGTATCATTAAAATACAGTTTACGATAACTTATTGCACAACCCAGCACAACAGAGAGAGAAAGCAGAAGACAGATAGCGTGTGTCCCGTCACAGAACAAATGTCTTTGTTTCTGCTTCTTTTCTTTGTGCCCTAAAAATTGATGTTTGCTGCTCCAACCTGCTGACTGTCCCAGTATTGTTAGAAAATGGGAAAAAGCAGCTTTGCTGGAGGACACACTTGAGCATACTTTTAGGAAGTGGCAACCGCATATGGCTGAGTGTAAAGGCACTTTAAAGGTAAAGGCTAAAGTACATGGTGGGCATTTTTCACCACTAACGCTGCCGTTGGCCAATGTTTTTATGAGCAACTCGCCCACATTATTTGTATCTCATCACTAAAAGAGGCGAAGACTAAGAGTGTATAAAAATGCAAGATTAAAAACATTTTGAAATTAATTCAGCATTTAAGGATACACACACAATGCATTTTGGTGAGCTACATACATGTTAAAAACCATGAAAACCATGTTTATTCACAATGAATTCCACAGGGCACATTCATAAAATCACATGTTTAGGGGACAGTTTCACTTCTGTATGTCTTAGTGGATTAATTTACTGATCACATAGAAGGACTTCAAAGCTTAAAGACAGGTATGTTTTGTGTGATACTTGGCTTGATTGACCGAAGTCTCAGGTTTGCTTTTTTTTTCTGTGCAAACTTTGATTTTCAGGCAGTAAGCAGTAAAGCCAAACTATACATTTCAAAATGCCCATTTGGAAACCTACAGTATACAGTTCTCATATCACACTCTGGCCTACATGCACGCTTCTCCACAGACTCTCCAACTCCATTTCGAGATGACATCAGCGACACTAAGAGACACCGTGGTTATGTGCTTACACATATATCCCTGATTATTACTGATGACAGATTATACAGAATATTTCCAATGATACATTTTAGGGATATGGCTTTAATCCATCATGTTGGCCAGTATTTGTAGGCTTGATCCTAAACTCCTTGAAATGTCTGTAGCCTATAAAGTAGATTACGCCTACATAATTCTCATTTAATGCATGTTTAGTTATAGCAGGTAGATTATTTGTCATGGTACAATAAAACAATGGGAACTTTAATCTGTCCAGACATGATTAAGTCCTGTAACTGGCTAATGGACAGTCATCCATTCTTTCACCTCCTCTTCTTCCAAACGTCTTGGCAGAGGACAATGCTTGTGCAGACAAATGCTGGTATCTTTCTTTCAGTGTCTTTTGTAGGCATTATGGATGCCATACCCTTGACAAGAGTTGAAGAAGTTGGCCAATGGACCTCCAGGGCAGGACTAACAGTACACTTCCTGTCTGAAGTTGCATATTTGCTGTAACTCTTTCAGCTCAACCACCACTTTATCTCCATTAGACTGGGACCACTTTGCTGCTCTTATCCTGTTTCCATGGATCCTAATGTGCTGTTCTCTTGATGTTTTATAAAACTGCACCTACAGTATGTGATACTTGTGCCTTGGTTGTTATTAATGAAGAATACAATTTTTAAAAAAGCAGTTTAGCTTATTTATCCCTAAACTCCAGTGTCTTGTACCTTGTAGGGTTTCTTGTAATAACTAAATGCAGCAACGCACGAGCCCTCTGTTTAGCCCATGAGCAAGGTGCATGTCACAATTTGGAGAGATATCAAAATATGTATCAGTCATTTCCTCTGCATAATCCAGCAAATATACCTGGGATTTGAAAGAGTAGAAAAAAAATGCTACATTTGCTGTAAATTTGGGATTTTTAAATGAAAAAGAAAAACTATGTGTAGTCCTATTTATAGCACATATTTAAACTTAAGCATGGAAATGTGTCTGAACTGCCCTGTGCATAAACAAGCTGTAAGACTATGATATCCCCTCTAAGAAAAATTGATTTAGCTTCCTTGGCTTCTTAGCTACAAACTTCATTATGTGAGCTTTTCACACAGCATCATCAATGGAGCCTCACGGCACTTCAGGCAGGCACACAGAAGTCATTTTATAGTCACATGTACCAAACATCATCCAATCATCTATGTCCTCGACCTATCCCTCTCAGTGGGAAGTCCATATAAACAGTTGGCACTCATTTAGTCTGCTTACAACAACACTGCATCCTCACTGTTACACTGCTGAAATGTCACCTCCCCCGGCCTCCTTCTTTATCAGCATTTAGCTGTACATTGTGAATGTTGAATGGGGCCTGAGATACATCAGTGTCAATGTCACTAACTAAAATGCATATTATTGTTGCGATAAATGGTTAAAACCTTAACGTGAGTGTCCTGACTGAAATGTTTATTCATCATTTCTCCGATATTTCAATGCTTGAAATCTTACAAACTTGATTTTGACAGCATGCATCCATATTCATCAAGGCTCAAACATGTCAAAAAGTGGCAAAATAAACTTGTTGTTCCATAAAATGAGGAATCAGAATTGATACTAAATAAAGCGAGTGTAGATTAGGATATACTTTACTCTGTAACAGTACCAGCCTTCTTAATCTTCTGTAAGCTGCCATAACCCTAACCATTTTTTTTACTTTTTAGATTTGGCCTTCTTTGTAATAATGTAACCGAGATCCTTTCTGGCCATTTTGTCTTCAGTCTAATTAGAATCGCTCTCTCCTCAGTCCTTTGCCTTCACATTTATCCGTCTGCTAATGAGTTGGGCTTAATCAGGCATTAATTTCACTTAGAAACCAATGAAATGTTGAGATCATTCACGAGGAGTTTTCATAAAAAAAAAAAAAGATTTCTTGCTCTGTCTGTCTTTTTTTTAAAATATAGCCGTTCTCTTTGTGCCCGCTCAAGAGTCACAGTAGATTACTTTAACACAAAGAACTCTCTTCTCACAGCGTGTTTCTGGAGCATGGACATAATTGGAGGGAAGGTTATCATACTGTGCAAAGGCAAGCTGAAAGAGGTGTTTCGCAGAGGAATAATAACATATTTCATTATGGATAGTCTTGTAGTGAGGGTGTTCAGGGGAATAGGGACTTATTGTGTTGTCTTAAGACTGCGAGAGGACATTGTTCACAAAGGATATTGTTCGTTCCTCCAATCCCGTTGACCACAGTTATGAGGACCAAAGAGCCAGAGAGTAGAGGAAGTACATACTATATGTTGTGTGCTGCATTCAGGAGCAGGCTCAAACCGTGTAAAAGGTAATAATTATTGAAGATAACAATTTATCAGTGTGCTTAGAAATGATTGCCTAATTTATGGTTCTGTTATGTTTCCAAATACATTGACTCAGAAGGCAACATGCTGTGAGCAGGCTGCTTTGATCAGTGACACCTCCTTCTGTGTGTGTGTTTGTAAGATACAGAGAGATAAGGGATGAGAAACACACAGCAATCATATACAGTATTGGCAGAATAGCACTGCACTGAAAGTGGTTCATAATTCCATAATTCTGTATTATGTACACAAGACAAGTTCAGAATATGTTACACCCCCAATTTGTAAATGCCCGCGCAGGATTGGAATAATAATTTAAATCTAAAATGAAGCGATTCATGATCTTAATAGCAGTCAGCAGCTGAATTTGAATCCTCTCTGGTGTTGGAAGTTAATAAAGCATTTGGACATTTTTGAATAGCCCAGTGCTGATACTCCACTTAACATCAAGTGATTATGAAGAGTCCACTGAGTTTCAGGTGATACTCAGAGCAGTTGAGATATTCAATGTCTGGGTTACAATTGATCCTAGGGTTGAGTATGCCGTTAGAATAAGTGTTAGGGCTATGGTAAAAAGTGGAGTCAGGTGTAGGGGTTTCATAGTCAAAGCAAAGCAGTAAATGCAGTAGGTACACTTCCCAGCATCTATATTTGCTGTGTAACATCATTAGCATTTGTAAATATACATACACTGAAATATAACCAACCCATAATCTTTGGTTTAAAGCATTTAGACAAAAGCTTTTCTCTACTGAAGTCTTGATTAACACATGATGCCCAGCCCCACAAGACACCGTAAATTCATACAAGCCAGGTCCACAGTGCTGCGTATACATTTTCAAACAACAGAGAAAGTCCAAAAATAGAGAAGCAACTTAAAAAACTTTCACAAATCTTCAATCATCACATCTTCAGACCATCATTGTCTAAAACAAAATCCCTGAATTACTGACAAAAAAAACGTTTAGGGTACTAAATAAAACTGGAGAAATCAGAATAAATACTAATTAAATAAAAGGCACAGTGTTGCAGTGGTTAACATTGTCGACATGCAGGTCAGGTTAATTGATGACTCTAAATTGCCCGTAGGTGTGACTGTGAGCGGGAATGGCTGGTGATTGGCTGGCGACCTGTTCAGGGTGTACCCCGCCTCTCGCCCAGTCTCAGCTGGGATCAGCTCCAGCCCCCCGGGACCCTCTTAGGATAAGCGGATATAGATAATGGATGGATAAATAATCCATCGTTCCTTCAGCTCCAGCTGCAGTTGTATGATCGACCTTTTAGAGAGACCTATGAAGACACCATTACTTACTGAGGATAAAAGCTGATAAGTTTTTCTAAATCCTGCTGAGACATATGTTCTTTAATGAATATACTCTTAAGGTGATAAAAGGCTGATGTGTTTGTCTTAATGTTGAGTCCAACAGAGCCACGGTTTAGTTACATTAAATATCTTGTGTTAGTATCAGTGTGTAGTATTTTAGCCATGATATTTTATATACAGTATTTTAATTCACACACACATACTGTGTACACACAGAGGCTTCCCTTACATGAGAGATCCTTGATTTCTGTGGGACTAACACAAATAATTTAGGGTAAAACTGGCTTAGAGGACTCATTAGGTTACCTGCTTTATAGCCAAGAGAACAATACTCAAGAGTTTCTTTATGTGTGCATGTGTGTGTGTGTGCGTGCGTGCGTGTGTGTGTGTGTGTGTGTGTGTCTGTTCACATTCATAAGATAGAGGGGTTATGCAGACCAGCAGGCAGAACTAGGACGCACACAATGTAGGTTAGCATTTATGAGGCAGCAAGACTATCTGTCTGGGACAATTCACCAGAGACTATGTGTGTGTATGTCTGTGGATTTGTGTGTGTGTGTGTGTGTGTGTGTGTGTGTGTATAATCTAAAGAGTAATACCTGAGAGACATGTTTATATGTATGTGTGCGTGTGTGTGTGCCAGCTACGCAGAAGTCCTAGGAAAGAACATGAACAAAAGTTCCTTGGCCTGTGGAGTAAGTTAGTTGTCATCAGTAAATAGCTGCCTGTGTGGTATTGGGCCACTGGGCAGGCAGAAATAACGAGGACTGAAGACGGAGCCAGATGGAGCCTCACTTCACACAGCATGCCTCTGCTCGACTTTCTAATGGACAGCGTTTTGTTACTTGAAAGAAAAACTTGGGTCAGTTTTCTGTCAGTAAGTCTCTTATGCCAAAAATAGAGGAATCTTTATTAGTGTTGAAAATGCAGATCTGGAAATACTGACGGCCTGCACGAGAGAATGTTAGAAAACATGCACATGGCTCAGCAGTCAGCATATGGGAGTAGTCTGGAACCTCATCAGAGCACATAAAATTATATTGGTCATTAAATAAAATAATATAGTAAAATCATAAAAGCAAAAGCAAATATTCTGGCTGTATATTATATGTCAGCCATTTGTACTGTACTAAATGAACAGTTCTTTAATCATATGAACTGTAAAACATAATCTTTGAAAATGATTGCAATTCATCTGAGAAATGTTACATAAGTGATCATGACTAGACTGGATTTATTTTGACAGAACATGGTGTTAAATGAACATCTTTGAACATCTTCACGCGCATGTGGGCATTTGTGGATGTGCGTGTTTGTTTTTGTGTCTGGAGCATGTGTGTTTGCAGAACAAATGGTTTAGTGGAGTGTACAAGCATGGCCAGCTGTATTTGTCTGCTGTAAACAGACACATTCAGACAGAAACATTCTTCATACAATCCTGGGCAGAGCAAGGAGAAAAGTTAAGTTAAAAGCCTTTAATTGTACATATTATTATTATTATACCTCACAGGGTCTTTCTTCATCAGGGTGGAAATAATAAAAACAGATTGATTACACTTAGTACTTTATATAGATAATACACTGGAAGTTAACATTATTCCATTAAGTAATGAAAAAAACAAAAACAATAGCTATTACAATTATATCAAAATATCCTGAAAATATAATAAGAAAAAACTCTTTTTTCGAAGTCAGTCACTCCTGAAATCCAATGGCGCATACAGTAAGTGCACAAACACCCAGCCCAGCAGCTTCCTCAACATCTGTTCATATGTTCCTGCAGAGGTAATAAATCAAGGGAGTTTTTCGAGGGATACAAGACAAGTTAGAGCACAAAAGAGAGCACAAATCATAGAAGACGACTTCATCCTGTTTGTTGCCTGTTCTTCAGACTACAGCTTGTGTTCATATTGCGTTCAGATTTTGAGACATTTTGAAAGCAGACATTTGTCCAAAGACACATAAAAAATAAGAAAGAATCCAATTCTGTGTTCCCATGCTTAGGTATAAGCAGGGGTGTAAGAATTTACATAGTCGAATCTGATTGGTTTTGTCTATCGTCCCTCTGTTTAATTCAAAACTGCAAAGGACACACATATTGTTAACAATCAGTAACAAATACTGACATGTAAGTTTAAACTAGTACGTATGGGGAAAAAGGTGTGATTTGCTCACCTAACTCACAATGCAAATTCAGATGTTTTTCCACTAAAGCTTGTTACCTTTTCTTCTCACAAGAAGGTCACTAGAAGGTAATTAATTGCCTGAAAAGCAGCCTCGGGTTAGGTAGAGACTTATTTTTGCTAAAACTTGAACTTGTGTATTGAATTTATAGAAGATAACCGTAATTTTAACCACATTTTTTAGCCCTCATTGCCACCTATGGAAAGATAAAGAACACAACTACAGGTTATTAATTCAAAATGAGACAATGAGTCATTGCTGCGTTATAGCTGAACACATAACTGCATCATTCCTTCTCAAAATATTTAATTTATGCATTATATGTTGAAAAAAGGGAACTTCTATAGTTCTATTTTTATTTTGGTCTACCACTGAACCATATACAGTATATAGCAACTTGAGAGCCTTCAATTGAGGCCATCGTGAGAAGACATTGAAGCAACTTTGTCACAGCAGAACATAGAAAAACTCTCCCAGAGTCACAAGGAGGAGAGGAGCTGATTTACTTGACAAGGATGGAAGAAGTGATGGATCTCAGAAAGCTGCTGCAGAAGAAAAGATGGGAGGAATCCACACAGAGGGATGAAGAGGGAGTGACAGGGTGACATGGATGGGTGTTGCAGCCTCCACCGTTTCTATTGGTCTTACAGTGATGAAAGTGTCAGCAGCGAAGACATTTATCTAAGAGGCACAGGAGGAGGCAGAAAAACAGTGGGAGAAGAAAAAGAAGGAATAAGGAGTGGAGAGGGACGAGGGAGAGACAGAGAGGAGCAGAGCTGAGAGAGAAGGAGAAACTGTGAGGATGAGGTAAGAGTGTGAGGGTGGGAGGAAAGAGAGGAACAGCAGGAGGTATAAACACTTCGAATGTGAATCATAGGCATCTGGCAGGAAAGGAGAGGGAGGGGGGACTGAGATGTGAGACATAAGGAGAGGTGACAGAGTTAGAGAGTGGGTGAGTGAGACAAAAGTAGACAGAATGATGGAGAAAATGAGAAGCAGAGAGGGTTTGATGGAGGGAACAAAACGCAGCAAGTAAGGCAGGGATGATGAGCAGAGAAAGAGAGGCAAATAGAGATAAATATAATACATGTAAATCAGCATGTTTATCTGTATGCCCTTCTTCATGGCTTTCTTATTTATTTGGTTAGAGCTTGTAAGGGTGATGGGCTTTCCCTGCTCGGATGTGTCTGAGTAGTGTGTATGTGTGTGTGTGTGTGTGTGTGTGTGTGTGTGTGTGTGTGTGTGTGAGCAGGAGGGAGGGAGGAAGAGAGTGAAAACTGACAAATCTTGTCAACTTGCTGTCCTCCCACATAATCTGCTGACAGCTTTTCTGTCCAGTAAAAAAAAAACAAAAAAGATTTCAATTCCATCACTTTTCTTCAGATATTAATGGGCTCTCGGATGGGGAGCTGAGAAAAGCTGTAGAGAGAAACAGTGAGTGACAATGAGTATTGAATCGCTTTCTTCGGGGAGTTTTTAGCAGAGAGTATGAGCAATTCACAGCTTCATTGTGTTTATCATGAACCAGCAAGTTATGGATAGATTCTCATCATTTCTGTTGATTTAATTCTTCAAAATTCAGTCAGTCATTCGCACGCAATAAAGAAAGTAGAGGCATGTTATGACAGCTGTGCATGAGCCATGTTCAAACTCATGCAAGCCCTGTTATGCCTATATTTTAGGAGCAAGAACACAGGAGAGTTTAAACCACAACGGGCTCCCTGCAGGTTGATAACGTGCCGGTTTGAACTTAGAGAGAATTCAGGTTCAGCCTCATTATGAGAACTTGAATGATTCATCAAAGAAAATCTGATTTTGTGTAACTAATATCCCAGAGTTTGTTTCTAATCCAATATGACCTGTTCTGTCATCATGTTTTACAATTTTAGGTCGATATAGCACCAACACAATACTGGGTGTTGAGTACCGAGGTAGGAAACCACTCACGACAATGGGTTGTTTGGACCCAACAACCCATTGGTTTATTTTACTAAATTATGGTATGGTTTCTAATGGTTATCATATACTCTATATTATATATAGGTTTATATGTTTTGTACAACTAACAATACATTTGTGACAGGTTTAAGGTTAAAGGTTGATGTGTCCAACACTGGATCAAAATAACCATATTTTAGTTTGGGTAAAAAAAAAAAATACAGCAGTAATATACAAAACACTGGGTCAAAACAACCCATTGGTACTGGGTAAAGTTAATACATTATTCTGCCGGTATTGCTATATTGACCCAATCATTCGGTCAGTTTTGACCACAGACTGTGTAAAGATAGATGGCGCGTCGCCACTTCCTTCTACTATACAAAAATGAAGCCAAAATATCCTGGATATGGGAGCTGCCATCTTGTCCTGGTGACGTCATTTGGAGCCAGAGTGTGCGCAGTAGAGGTCTGTGGTGGATCCGCAGTGTCGAGTTCCCGCATATACACCCGCCTGAACCGATCGTGAGCACACTTACAGTTGTCAATCACGACGTGACACCCCCTTTTTATAGCATCAAATAACTAATTAAAACCAAACTTATCTGAAAAACGAACACTTGAACAAACATCAGCGTGATTAAAACTACCTAAAATGACAGAAACCGTCTTTGGGAAAAAAAATTTTGACATGTACTTTGACTTTTCAGTTAAAGGTGGTGGGGCTTATGACCTATACTGCAGTCATCCACCAGGGGGCGATCGAGACATTTTAGCTTCACTTTTGGGGAGCTGTCATGTTGTCCATCTTTATATACAGTCTATGGTTTTGACCCAGTGGTTTTTAATGTGCAGGTGTCAGCTCTCTGTTATTAGATGTCTAAACACGCCTTCCAAACTAACTGACAAAATACATCATTTGTCACTGCCTTTAAAAATGACCCATATGAGAATTCCTGGATGAGACATCCCTATGAACAAGACAGCATTGTTTGTCTTCCAAAACATTATAAATCACTCTTACAAAAACAACTCGTATGTGTGACAAAACAATCTGAAGTCATGATCCACTGTAGAAATAATGAAATGGCAAAACAATCTCAACTCAAGTTTTGTCACGCATACTCACCCCAAGGTCAAGGATGAACTTCCATGCTCAAGAATAATATGACTGTTGAACAATCTCTTCCAACCCTTTCCCCTGTGTGATATATTTGGGTTTATGTCAGAAGCTTGCTCCATTAAAGCCAAAGCTCCAGTGGTTATAGCGTTTACCTCCTTAAGTGCTAGAAGGATCATACTCCCTGGCTGGAGACACTGTGCATTTCCTAAAATTAAATACTCACTCAAAGGGACAAAACAACAATTTATGAGGATCTATATCTATCTATATTTTCTAGTTTGGGATGTTTTTCTATTGCTATTACTGTTGTTATTGTGTATTTTTTTCTTGTACAACAGACTACATCTGCTATTGTATAGGCGTGCTTTGAGGACTCTTTTAGTCCCTTATGAATGGGCACAAATGGACTTACTGGGATATTTAGGAGCCAGAAATCATATAGTACCTAAGTGTTTTTTCACATGACTGTTGTATGAGCATTTCTATGTTTTATATCTGCTCTGGTGTGCAAAGAAAACCAACAAAAATAGTTAAACAAAAAAGATTCATATGACTGTTTTCTGATTTGCCACTGCTGTGGTTAAGGTTTGGGTTTAGGCATAAAAACTACTTGGTCATGGTTAAAAGAAAATAACAGGGTGTAAAAAGTGGCAAATGTCAATGTTACAGACTTTTTTTTTGGATGAGGTTTTGAGGAGGTCACGCTACTTCTGCGGTTTGCCTTTGCTCCTGACAGAAAGAGGTCATAATTTGCATGTCCACAAGAAGTCCTTCTTGGGCAACAGTAAACATACAAACAACTGATGCTGTTTTCCTGACATTTCACCTGCCGTCTGACAATATAATTTATCTACTGTATCAACTTGTTCCAACTCTTGAAGCTGTATAATGTCTACACTTGAGTGAAATATTCAAACTCCATGTAGAATATTTCCATCAAATAAAAGTGTGCATCATTTTATGCTAATTTCTCTCAGTTTCTGCCTGACATATTTGGTATCTTTGGAAACTTTGGGATCTCCGCTAGAATTTTAAATCAAGTTCTGTGGGTTTGTAATGACCCACCGGCAGGTCAGTGAGGTTTGAGGGGTTAAATATGCCACTCCCTCAACCTGGAACAGTGCACAGAAGGACCTGAATTCATCTGAGGTGACTACTCGTGATGAATTCAAGTCAGTTTTTAAGACCCGACTTCACCTAACTCTCAGTCAAAGCTTTGTATTTTACTTAATTATATGGTCCCTTGAGAATTCAAATACCTGTAAAAGTCCACCTGAACTGTATACAGTACTCTCTATGCCCTATTGTGTAATGTTGGGCAGTTTTAATGGCTTGTTTATATTGTTTGCATCATATTTGGTGTTGTTACACTGTTTTATGCTGCGTTCTTGGACAAATCTCTCCAGAAAAAAGATTTTAATCTCAGTGAAACTTTTATCTGCTTGAATAAAGGAATAGAAAAAGAAGAGAAACATCACTAATGACTGCAGATGTTGCAGACAGAGTTGGTTGTACACAGGAAATATTGTTGAGATATACTGTATATATATAGTATATATGTGTGTGTTGGAGCCAGTGATGATCTCTCTGATTATTTCTGTTATGCTTGCTTACATCCACCAGTCCCTACATTACTTTCTGCTGGTTTACAAGTAAGCTGCCCGCCGCACAAAATTCTTATCTGTAATGATGATAAATACCGTGGCAACCATCCCTGAAAAGCATTTGTCAATAAATAAGGACACACTGAGTAGTATTGTGACTTGAAATTGATGGTAACCAAATAAATACTGAATTCTTTTTGTAACCAGCCCCCTGCTACACACACACACACACACACACACACACACAGAGAGAGAGAGAGAGAGAGAGAGAGAGTGTTGGCTTAGGCAGGCTCATAAAAAAAACCAGATTAAACCATGATGGATCAGGGAATCTGCAACAGAAGTCAGATAAACAGGTTGAGGTTATGAAGAGAAGAAGAGAAGTAGAAGATAAGGATGAGAATGACAAGAATCTCTTTTGTTTTTCCTTTATTTTCTGAGTCCTGCTCCCACCCTGCTTCTGACTGTTCTGACTGCCATTATGTGAACACTAAAAATGTGCACTCATACACACAAAAGGCTCAAGGCCCAAGCCACCTACACTTAAGTCATTGTTCTCTCTCTCTCTCTCTCTCTCTCCCTCTATGTGGTTTTAATTTTCCAAATGCTTAGGCTTTAATTAATAAGGGAAACAGAGAAGCCCTTAATTGAAAGCATTCCTGAGAATATCAACCACTACTCCTGAGGACTGCTCCATTTTCTCCCTCTCAACAACACAATGCCCAGCCACAAGCCTTACACTCCTCACGCTACAACACCACACATATTTTTCACCAGTGTTATATTAGATATAGACTGCACTGCATAATCTTAAAATACTATAGTATACACTCTTCAGATTTCACAATATTTCTGAAACAATACTTTGTTTGTTGAATATGTTCAAAATGAATACTTGCTCAAATATCTGTGCAGGCACACTGGTAAAAAAATGTCACTCATGTTAGAAAGGTAGGTAAGTCTCCTAATGGTCTCAAACTGTGCTCTGACACTCTACTGATTGAAAGTAGATTAAATATAACCATGCCAGTCTGTACTCAGTCACACATTAGACTACAGTGTGTGATATGATGAAATCCCTGCTTCAAAAGCCACAGACACTGAAGAAAATGTATGATGTAATGTATGCACAAAAGCATGTTTCGGCCCAGAAAGTGATTTCTGTAAGGCACAAAATGTTTGATTTTTGATCAAGAGGGGAGAAGTCATGTAGCCTTACAGCCAGTTTCTGAAGCAGCCGATCAAAACGGAGCGGTGCAGAGTTGAAACCTGCACTCCGGGCTAAGAGGATTACAGCTCAACATCATCCAGCGTCCGCAGCCAGACGAAAGTCATTCTTGACTCTAAGAAGGGCAGTCTCAGTATTGTGTGCTCTGACGCCTGATTGGCCCTATTGTACATTGGCCTACTGCACTTTGAGACACTCACGACTCTCCACCGTTAACAGCTGTGCCAGAGCTGCTACACTGGCTGGGAATGTAAACTTCTATTGTCATTCTGTTTATCTCACTCTCATGCAGTCCATTTTCTCCATATTATCTATGAATTTCTGTTACTATGTGCCGATGTATGAGATGTTCAAAATTAGCAAGATCTGCAAAGTTCATGATAGAAGTGATGACAGTGGTTTGGTATTGAACCTTGCACTCAGGACAAGGGAACATCACTCGGTGTCTGACTGTAGATTCATAATCATTCATAACTTTTGTAGGAGTAGCCTCAGTGTACTGTTCTCAGTGTGCTTAAGCTGCTGAACTGGGAAAGTTACTTTATATAGAATGAAGTCTGCCTCCTATATCAGGTAGGACTGAACAGTTTTGGGGAAAAAATTTAATTGTAATTTAGCTGACCAGCACTGTGACAATTTGCAATTATTTTCTACGAACAAAAGGCCTGGTGTTCTACATAGTATTGTACATAACTACGCATAACGCAAAAATAACCCATATATAAATACATGTAGTGTTGCATGTTGTTGTGGTCACTCCAAGTTTATTTTTAATCCAGTCAGTTTGTTTTTTTTACTAATTTATCTCACATTCAGTCAGATCACACTTCAGTGTGGAGTGTAACTAAATTCATGTACTTAAGTACTATACCTAAGTACAATTTTGAGGTATTTAACTATTTTCTGCTACATATATATATATATATATATATATATATATAGGATTTAACTTTAGATTATTTCTCTAAAAAAAGATAGAATAGTCATATTAATAGTTTCTCCACACATGTTCAGCCAAACATTAAATAAATATTTTACCTTAACTTAATGGGATTATGTGTCATCTTGTTTTCCTATCTTTCATAGTAACTGCTCCTGTTCTATGGTTTACGCTGCTGCTACAGCTGTACTCATTGTCAACCTTAAGATTGTTTCAATGTACGGATGGTTATCTGCTCCTAATCATTGTCTGATACAAGCCATGAATTTGTGATTTTTAATATGCTAGTAAGTGAATAATTACTGTATGTGCAGTGTATGTGTCTTAGCCAGCTGCTGCAAATCAGATGGATTGCTGGGTTTAGATTAATCCATATCAGTGCACTAAATCATATATTCCCTGCACTGGGTGCAGTTGCTCTTTCGGAGAATAACCACACCACATGGCATCCACATAATATCTGGTGTTGGCCTCTGTACCTGATGTGGTTTTGGAGGAAGTTTATCATCACTGTGCGAGCTGAGCTGAGCTTGGTGTGAGCTTGTGCAGACTGATGAGATCAGAGTGTAGACGCCAAATATCAACTCTGTACATATCCTGTATTCACACGACTCTAGTCTGTGTGAGATGTCTGACAGAGCATTGTGTGTTGTATGTGTGATACTCATGTGTGTTCATGTCTGCCTTGTAATGCACTCAGCACCAGTTTAAAAAGGATAGTTCGGCTATTATATAAGTTATTGAAACTCTTCTCAAAAGTAAGGACAACACATTTTAATTTATCTACTGATTTAATATATTTTGCCACATAGCTGTCCAAAGTTTAAAAAAAAAAAAAAAAGAAAAAAGACAAAACTGCTATGTCACTTGACAATACTGACTTGGCAGTCTTACAACAAGTCCAGTTGGACGGAAGTTGATAAGATTTACAGGTTTATGAATGCATAATATTACAGTAACACTTCCTCCAGGTGACTGCAAGCACTTGAGTCCTCTCATACCCTCAAACTGAGTGACAAGATGTAAAAACACTCCTGTTTTCTCACTCTGAGTGAGTAAGCAGGGAAGATGGCACAGTCCCCCAAAACTAAACTTACCCAAGCAAAGTTCCTTGTGCATTCATTGCATGTGCCAGGATCAATGATTTGATAGGAATGTGAGCTCAGAAGTTGGGACATACAGTAGTTAATGACAAGATCAAAAATACAAGCTTTTTATCAATGCAGGGGCTGAACTTGGGCATCTTAAAAACTAAAAAGAGAATGACTCAAGCTGCAAATAATTAATAATATAGAAGGACTTATGGTGTAGGAATTAAGTTGGGACAGCATCTAGATGACAAGTAGAAGACTAAAAGTGAGATGCTGTCTCCTCTAGGAATGGTTTCAAACCACCCAGCACAGCAGAGCACTCAGAAATAATAGATAGGACCCCATTAGCGGGGGAGCTCTGGGTGATGTTCCTAACTTTTTTTTTTTTTTTTAAAAAGTAGGAAAAAAATACAGAGTCTTTTTCATACTTCTCAGGGAAGGTTTTTCAGTGGGAGGAGCTTAGAGTATATGGCATCACATTAAATAGCACTCTACAGCTGTGGTGATTCTTGCCATGATGATGCTTTTCTTTTCACACCTTGACCTTGGAGGTGGGTCGTCTACACAGGTCACTGGACACAGAACAACCCTTTTACACAAATGCTTGACTGGTGTTCGACCTGATTTAAGATCTTGGTGCATATAATATAGGACAGTCAAGCATTTTCTGTAGAGGTCTAACAGGCTAAATCAACTGAAAACACCTTTGTGGTGAGGCAGCAGATAGTTGCAAGGTCATTGTTCAAGCAACCAGCGAAGCACGCACAGTCCTTTGTGGACAGCCTGTGGGGGGGCAGGGGGGAGGTGGGCAAAGCTGTGAGATATAACTGGATGTTCACATGCAGCTGCTTCCATTATGTGAGCCAAAAGGTGTTCATAGTCAAACATATCCCCACACAATTTACAACCACTGACGCACATTTTTTTGCCATGCTGGTGGCATGGCTCTAAGGATGGCAATGTCGGTCTGCCAGTTGTTGGTCGGTCCACCACTTTGATCCAGACTGAAATATCTCAACAACTATTGGATTGATTGCCATGAAATGTTGTACACACATTCATGGTGCCCAGAGGATGAATCATGCTGACTTTGGTAATCCCCTGACTTTTCCTGTAGCGCCACCATAAGGTTTTGAGTATATTGTCTCATCAACTTTTGGATGGATTGCCATGAAATTTTTGTAAAGACATTCATGTCCTCCTCAGGAGGAATTGTAACAACTTTGCTGATCCCTTAACTTTTCCTCATATGCCACCATCTGGTCAAGTTTTAAGTTCCAATCCAGTACTTTATTGGACAGATTTATTGGTTTGTGATCGAACACTTTCAAAACTGTGTTTAGTGCAAATGTTAGCATGCTAACACACTATACTAAGATAGTAAATATGGTAAACATTACCTGCTAAACATCAGCATGTTACTGTAGTATTGTCATTGTGAGCATATTAGGGTGCTGGTATTAGCATTTAGCTCAACGCACTCTTTCTTTGTTTTGGTCTCCACATCATTTATTATTTAGGGCCACAAATACTTTCTAAGCTCCACCCCTGTCCAATCATGGTTTGTCGGTGCTGTTCAGCCCTCAGATGGGAACCAGCATGGTCACAATAATGCTGTGACTTCCCCTCGGATGTGTTTGAATTAATTTAGACATCTGTTTCAAGATCGTTTGGTTGAGGGAACAGTGCATTAAAAATGTAGTTAGAAACACAAATGTTTCTGAGACAACACAGTGCAGATACAGAGACTTCACTTATTGAAAACATTAATCCAGGATGATGAAACATTTAATTAAGCTGCAGCAAGACTCTAAAACTGACGAAAACACACTGACACATGTTTGATTCACCATGCGTACACAACAGATGATGAAGACAGCAGTTGCATATTCAAATGTCATTTCTCATATTTCCTTGGTAAGACTCTGCTGCTAAAAGGTTGAAAATGTCTCCAACTGTGGCTGACTGTTCCCCCTTTTGCACATGAACTTTTGTTACCCTTTAAAACTGTGATATTTCGATTTGTCAAGTGAATATGTAGACATATTGAATATGACTAAGATGGAATACAAGGAGACGTCAATAAATGTAAAAGTGCGAGTGAATGTGGTGGAGGTTTTGACTTGAAACAGACGGGCATTGCATTTTTCCGACAGATCAAGTCAGATTGAGAAGGGTATAGGCTTGTGGCTTCATGGTTGCACGTCCTTGTCGGCTCCATTGCGGTTCCACACTTTGACCTTCTTCCTAATTGGAATCAGATATCTGCCTGTAATGAGTGTAATGTAGCCTGATGGAGTTATGGTAGCAAAAAGATGGCTGGTGTTAAATGGTGCCTGCAGGAAGGTACTGTAAGGCATGTGAGCTGGTGCGTAATGGATGCCGCGCGCTTGGATGGCGATGGGAACGAAAATCAAATCACCTAGTGGGAATATTCTGCTTGCACTCTTCTTGAGAGATTGAATGCACGACAAATGGTGTATGCATCAGTTTGGTGGAGACATCATACATTTGCATTTCACTGAAGGTGTCTTCCATTTCCACTTGTTTCACAAAATCTCCTACTGTTCTTTCTAGCAGTGCTTTATTTTTTTTCCCATTCTCCCTTGCTCTTTTTTAGCTTTTCTTTTGCTGAGTCTAAACTCTTCAGGGATTCACACAGAGAAATCAATTTTGCTTGGCCTCTTTGCCTTTGGAAGGGAACATAGGCATATATAAATATTCACATGCGGCTATTTCAGATCATCAGCTTAGGGACTGAACTAGTGGATGAGCTTATTCTTCTGTTTGATCATGAAGCCTGTATACATGCGTCTCTATGGATAATTTTCTCTCTTTCCCTATGTGTACCTCTTTACACAACTCTTTCCTCACTTCCTTGTTTTCTCCCTTAATTCCTTTCTTCCTTAACTTCTCACATTCCTCTGATCGTCCTTAACAGCATCTTTTATCTTTTGATTTCTTTTGCCTCCTATAACCTTCCGTTCTTGACTTTTTTCCATTTTTTTCCTTTTATGTCGGTCCCTCTTTCCTGCTGTCATTTATCATCTAAATTGTTTGCCCTTTATTTTTCCTTTCCTCCTCACTTGCTCTTATCCCCTTTGTCCTTTTCCTCATAGCCTTCCCTTTTATGTATTTTTCTTCCAAACTTACTACTTCATTTTTTCTAATTCTTTTTTCTTCCTAACTTTCTGCCATCTTTCTCCCTTTATCACTTTATTCCTTTGTCCCTCTTCTTCCTTAATGAGATTCTCCCTTGCTCAATCATTCTCTTTATTGTTGTATTCCTGTCTTTAATGCTGCTTTCTTTTATTACTCTTTATTTGTCCTTTCCTCATTACTTTGCTCCTTTTGTATATTTTGTTTCATCCTCCTTCCACTCACTTGTCTTTCCTCTCTCAACCTCACTGGTCATTCTTTGTTGTTCTCATACATATAAACCTTTTTTTATTTTTCAGTTCCTTTATAGTTAATGTGCCTTTACCCGTGTGACTTCTGTTTCAGAAACTGATGCATTTCATATTTTCCCCGAAGTCACTGAGACAGCAGCTCTGTGCTCTAATTTAAACACTGCTCTTCATCACATGTAGTTGTCTCTACATAGATGGACACATGTAAACTGTAGCCCAGGCTTGGCTTGTGACACATGCAGTGATTGACCGAACGCAACTGAGAACTCATGCTGCAGCCACCCATATAATGCCCACTTCCTCTCCCCTGGCTGCTGGTCTGTTTGGTACTGATAACTAC
This sequence comes from Maccullochella peelii, assembly GCA_002120245.1. NCBI lineage: Eukaryota > Metazoa > Chordata > Actinopteri > Centrarchiformes > Percichthyidae > Maccullochella > Maccullochella peelii. Next base: position 62,121 of record LKNJ01001447.1, read on the forward strand.
TTCACGGATTTCTTTTGCAGATATCTCCACCCCTCTGCCTTTTAAATCCTTGTGCTTTTCTGTCTGTCTGTCTGTCTGTCTCTCTCTCTCTCTCTCTCTCTCTCTCTCTCTCTCTCTCTCTCTCTCTCCCAGTTGTCAGCTTTGTTTTACAAACAGAGCAGTGATACTGTCTCTCAGAGGCACACCTCTTCCCCCTGCCCTAGCCCACTGTCAGGCTGGATCTGCTGTGACAGTGGGCATACTTGGTACACCGGTGGACACGCACACATAGTACACAAACGCACACAGACATAGAACAGTAAACACAGCAAACACACATGCATAAATGTGAACACTGTGCAAACAATCAAAGTAGACGTAGCACACAGAAGCATTCTGTTTGACCCCACCTTGACCTGACACATGACGCCTCCCTCGCACCCTCGCGGCTAATACAGCTCGACAGGTGTGTGTATTTGTGAGTTGGTGTGTGTGTGCGTGTGCTTACAGTCATTCTGATGCATATTTTATATGAGGCTGTCGAGTGTATGAGTGAAACTAGGACATGAAGGAGGCCAAAATATACCCTGGTTAAATCTGGGTGTGTTTCTCTCTCAGCAGTAGATGAATGTGTGTACTTATTCCATTACCTTTTTTACTTTTTAACCATTTTTCTTTCCTTTCATTGCCTTATCATTCAGCGTCAGGGCTCATTTTGGAGGTCTGTCTATTAGCCACACATACACATACACACACACACACCTACACGCACAGACAGATGTGCATATGCATTAACAAAAGGGAGGCAAGCAAACACAGACCACCTCAGCCATTTGAGGACACTTTCTGTTTAATGTTATTTATAAACAGCTTTTGAGTCTGGCATTGTTTGATAACCACATACAAAACATTTGGGTTGCACAAAGGAAGAGAGGAGAGGAAAAGAATAAGAAGTAGAGGAGGGGAAGGAGGGAGCAATGAGGGTGGAAGAGAAAGGAGTGGAGAAGGTGGAGAGGGAGGAAGAGAATAAGCAGACAGGGAGGGAGGTGGTGAGGAGAAGGAGGGATGAATAGGAAGGTAGAAAGGAATAGAGGAGGAGCAGGAGGGGGACAGGCCAGTGTACTGTTTATCTTGAATGAGTCAGCAAAGCAAAAAAAGACAGAACTGAAAAAAATGAAATGATAATAATCTTAGTAAATAAAAAATATAGTCCCAGCCCCTAGCTCCCTGTTTATTTTTTTAGGGAACTACTGAGACACAACAGAGAGTTTCTCTTGTTTTTTCTTTTTTTTTTCTTTTTACAAAAAAGTCATCCTCACAGGAATAAACAGACACAATTTACATCACCTCTGGGTTCACAGCAGCACAAACAAGTTCACCAGTAGGGGTCTCTAATCCTACATGTCAGGAGAACGACACCAGTGGCAGGCTTCTGTCCGTACCCAACATTTAGATCGACACGAAAAGGCGGGGCTCAGCTGAAACACACAAGCAGGGTACTAACGTGGCCCCTGCTCTTGGAGTCCCATCCAAACCACACATTTTTAAGTTGCCAGCAAACCAAACGAAAACATTTTTGTGCTTTTTGTCAGCATGTCATGATTTTAGCTTTTTAGCTAGGCCATCCTTTGCCTACAAGCTCCTTTTTAAAATAGAATTTATAACTTTGTGATGCTATAAGAATTAAAGAGACTTTTAGCATCACTGGCTAGTTAAGGTACCCGGATGGCCCGTGTGTATCTGTACAGGTTTCACCTATTGTAATCAAGCACTTGAGACTTGGGGTGAATGACTCTGAAATAGTTCGGGTCTAAAGTCAAAACCTAGACAGCGTCTGTGGTGCTCTGCTCTGGGATTTGAAAGCCTTGGACTGACAGGGGTTAGTTTGCAGTGGGACAGGAAGGCTGTGAAGGTGATCTGGCTTTGTTAGGGGTGTGTGTGCTTGAACCGCTCCAGTTCATACAGGGCACCGTGTCCCATAGTCCTCTCTGTCCTTGTTATTTCCTGAAGACGAATCCCGAGTCTCAGAAAAGGGGCTCTTCTCGGACGTAGCAGCATTAAAATCCAACTCTCCAATCAGCGCTTACAGATGGTCAAGTCCATCTGTTTTGGAGCACACTAAACACACCAGAGAGGACAAAGAAAGAAATTCAGTGGCAGTTTGTCAGTCCCTTTGCCCTGTGATAATCATCACAGATTCTGAATTGCTTTTGTTTTCCAGTTTCCAGTTTAAGCAATTGCAGGAGATATATTGCCGTGTTGTGGTGGTCGTACTTCTCCCTCAAGGGAGTGCCTTTTTTTTCCAGCACTTGAAACCCTCCTGTGACTTTTTGGACTGAATCATCTCTGCTTGAAGGATATATATTTTCCATTATCCTCCACAGCATTAAAGAGGAAAGTGTACAGTGAACAGTTTCTGGGAGTCCGAAGGTTTGTGAGCCAGGCAGCTTTTCCTTGGCCTGCATGAGTTGACCTTTCAGGCTCCTTGAGGCCTCTATTTTGAAGCCAGTGAGGTCGAAGACTGAATGAAACCTTCCCTTACCTCCATGGTTTGTCCTCACTGGCCACTGGCTCTCAATAGGCACTCTTGCTATCTAGTGTCGTTCTACCCGCATGGCTTTAGTGTTTTTTTTTTTAGTGGACACACACTCATACAAACAGTAACACAGAAACTTCACTCGTTCACTCACTCGCTCATTTACACTGACTGTGACCGGTTGGCTCTTAAAATGATAGGTTAGTTCTGAATGGCTTATAAGTTGATGGGTTGCAAGGGCATGGACAACAGACACCTTTTAACAGGACTAGTTTGAAGAATTGTCAGTTATATAAATGTGTCACAACTCCAGTGGTGTTTTTAGAATTTAGACTAAAAGCCAAGGATACAGATGTGCATTAAAGTGAGTTCACCTTAATGTAAGACATGTAAGTAAAACCACTTTATTAGTAGATATATGGTGATTATAGTAATTAATGCTAAAATGATGACTCATTTTACTGCCACTTCTTTCTGCAGTATTTTGTTTCTGGATCTTAAGGTGCTGTTGAGTGTGCTGTGTGACGGTTATGAATGACTGTGCCTTTGTCTCAGCGTGAGTGGCAGATGGAGGGTATGCCGACAGAGCACCATTGTGTCAAGAGGGCTAAACATAGAGGCTGAGCCTTGAACTGTTTTGATCCTTATTGTGTGTTCTTCTCGCTATTATTTGAACGAGTGATTTGCTTGTTGTTTTATGTGACTGTACAGTTTTTATAAGTACATAAATTCAGTGAAGCAATCGATACCACAGAGACAAATGTAAAGTTTTCCTGTTGTTTCCCTTGGTGACATCATCAAAGCAATGGGCTGAATTGTTTTCCCTGACTTCCATGTTTTGATTATGACTCGTAAAGATTCCTGTCTTAATACCGCAGGAATACTTCGACAGTAGATATTTGATAATGTGCTTTATACACAGTCATGTACACACACAGTTATGCACACATGCCTCATTTAAAGAGCCAGGGCAGGGTGGTTCAGGAGAATGGGTCATAAGGTTGTATCACCAGCACAAAAGTGTCCATTTCCTGCCTCAGCGTAGGATCACGGAAATGAGTGACAGCAGCAGAGCTGATGGTAAACAGAAAATATAATCTGCAAGGTGTGATCCTGCTTTATTATTAGCTCTCTGGACCCCACTTGGTGGGCCGACAGAAGTTCTGGGGATGCACTTGTTCTTCCTTCTTGCAGTTGCAGACAGGTCATATTTATCTTCATCTGGAGTATAGTCTTTCTCACCCCCATCCTGTAGTACCTGCACCTCATTGAGCCCCCCTTTTGCCTTGCGGCCCCGGCGGGTACAGTTTCTGCGGCCTCCCTTGGGTGGCCGCGGCAGGGGCGAGGGTGAAGGCAAGCTGTACTGGTCCCCGTGGGGCAAGTATGGCCGCTGATGGTGGTTGTGATGGTTTCTGTGACGATTCAGGTGGTTCAAAGACTCTCCATGCTCCATTTCCCCACCTGGGGCACCATGTGCATGACCCTCGCCTGACAAGCAACTGGGCAACTCCTCTTTCTTCAGTGTTTTCAGGTCCTTCCTCGCCAGCTCTGGTGGTGAAACACAAATCAGAGAGGAGGTAGAGCCTCTGAACCTCCGCAGCCAATCCCAAAGCGACAGGGCCTTGCAGTCACACTCCCAGGGGTTGTCGTTAAGTCGTAGGTACTCCAGGGCTGGCAGTAGAGTCAAGCTGGCACCAGATAGCTCAGTCAGGGAGTTGTTAAACAGGTACAGGGTGGTGAGGCGCCGCAGGTCATGGAAAGCCTGGCGGTCAACCCACTGGATTCGGTTCTGGTGGAGCAGCAGACGGTCTAAGACCCCCAGACCACGGAAAGTGTTCTGGCGAAGGCTCCAAAGTCGATTGCCATGCAGGAAGAGATGACTGAGATTCAGTAGGTCGATGAACAGATCATCCTCCAGGAACTCTAATTGGTTATCCTGTCAGGATGTAGGGGAAGGAGGAAAGAAACAGAAGCTTAAAATGGAGTGCAGTGCATTGCACTGAACATCACTTTGATTGTTTTAAGTAATTTTACATTCATTTGCTGTATTATAATTTATTGTTAGGGGAAAAAAACATTCTTATCACTATTGTAACATTGATTTCAGCAATAGTATGCTCTCATATGGCTTTTAGCTCAGTTCTGACATCACACAAGATGCCAATAACTTCACAATATTATACATTTTACAACACAAAGAATAGGTTATTACACAGAATACATTAACAAAGCACAGTAAGTGCAGGAAATAGCTGGCTTATGCAAGGAATTCAAAGTCGGTATTATTTTTTGATGCAGGATGGTTGGATAGTCAGTGATCTGTACAGCTTCCAGAGGGCAGTAGCTAGAAAAAATGGTGAGCTGTGTAAAAGGGGTCAGAAATGATTTTCTTTGCCCTTTGAGTGGTGCCTTTTGAGATCAACGACTCGGTTAGATGAAGGGGGCCAATGGCCAATGGTCGTGGGTGATCTACTCACAACTAGCTGTGGTTTTCTGTACGTTCGACAAGCTGTTGCACCAAATGGTTATAGATTATGTAAGTTTGCTGTCAAACATTCAAGCTGCAACCTTTACCCCACTCACTCAGTGTCAGTATCAAGTGATTTTCCCATCAATAATATGAATAGGAGATCCTTTTGATATAGCAGAAGCTTTTCTCTTCATAAACCCACCATGTAATTCATGAAATCATATACTCTGCCCTGGATTTCAATCCCTGTACTGTTTTCCTACAGTGGTTGACCACAGAGGCTATACTGTAGGTTACTTTAGGGTGAGGACTGCTTTGCAGTATTTTCCCTGCACTCAGGATAACGGCTAACATTTGATCAGCGCCCAATTCATAGGCGGTAAGTGCTGAGCCAGGCTGATGGACAGATTACACTACAATGCGATTGTGGCTGCAGATGCAATATACAGTAGAGATAAAAGGAGGCTGTTATCCATGTACCTGTAGGTAGAGATACTGAAGATTATGGAGGCCCGCAAAGATCCCTGGAGGCAGGCTGATGAGGCCACAGTGGTATAGGTGCAGAGCGTGTAGCCTACCCAGGCCCAGGAAGGTGTCTGAAGCAATGGCATTCAGGTGCCGGTTGTCCCCAAGGTCGAGCTCCTCCAGGCGGTCAAAGCCGTGGAAGGTGGATGGTTGTATGTAGGAGATGTTGTTGGAGTAAAGCCACAACATGGTGGTGGTGGGCGAGAAGTGGCCGCGAAGCAGCCGCTGGATTTTGTTGTTTTGCAGGAAGACGCGCTCACTCTGGGCAGGGATGCCCTCAGGCACGCCATGGAAGTTGTGGGCCTGGCAGGAGACGGTGCTAGGTGAGGTGTAGCAGATGCAGTGGCGAGGGCAGGGCAGAGAGAGATCCAGGCCACACAGCACCAAGAGTAACTCCACCCCACCATAACCTGAGAGAGGAAAAGAGAGGAGAGGAGGATGAAAATTAAACAGAGATACAAAGAGATAGAGGGGGAAGAGAGTGTGAGAGAAAGACAAGCAGAATTAATTGAATTCATACAGCAGAGCTCCTGTTATCAGACACATCTTAAATGAAAAACTCATTGCTCTCAGTTTACAAGGACAACAATAGGCATGGTTCAGTGCAGACAAATTACAACACTGACACAAATCTGTTACAAACACACACACGTACACACACAAACATTCATGTTATGTTTCGTGAGCCCATTCTCCTCACATATTTTTCAATCATTCCCAAACTGTTTACCCTTAACCTTTACCTTGCCTACTTAAACAGTTTCAAAACCCAAAATCTAAACTCAGGGGAGCCGTTCATTTAATGTTGTACAAAAACCTTGAAAATCCTGAATACCAAGAGGCCCCCTCACCACCACACACAGATGCATAAACACTCTGCTCAGGTAGTCTGTACAAACACTTTTTGGAGCAGTGTGTGCGGTCTTTTTTTTATTTTTATTGTGCTGTAGTATGATTGTCACAGAGGTGCATACATTTTTATTCGTGTTCCTTGGACCAATCTTGATGATATGGCACACACACACGCAGACACACACAGCATCCTATCATGCACCGCACAGTGTTATATCCTTTGGTTATCCTCTAAAGGCGACAGAAAATCGATGCTTCTCCTGCTTACAAGGGAACACGCACCACACCTGTAATACATTCCCACAATAAGGGAAACTGAGAAAGAGGGAGAGAGAGGAGGTGGAGGATGAAGCGGGAATCATCTGCAGCATGTCTGTGAAGTGGATATTACTTTTTGTTTTCAGATTCTCACTCACTTATTTATTTATTAATGATCCCCACCTTGGATCATTCCAGTGTTTGATGTATTGTCGGATGGAAGAGAGAAAAAAAGGTGAGGGGTGGAGACATACTGATCCAGGGAGTAATTTCCAAACAGAAAGAGGGAGATACAACACAACACATTCATTCATGTGGTGACATGTGTACAACCTCTGTGTGTGTGGGTGTGAGACACGGACAGATGTGATGGACACATGATGTCAGGTTGACCAGGACACTGCTGCTGTGTAAAGAACAACATGTTCTGAAATGTCAGGACAGAGCAGTATTATCCTGTGTGGTACACATCTGTATCTGTCTGTATAGCTCTGTACACTTGTGTACATGTACGCACATCATAATGTGTTTGTGCGTGTTTGTCCCTATGCCTCTCTATATATGTTACATTTTATCTGAAACATTGTGAGAGCAGTGTCTGTTGTATTTGACAAGGCTGACCTTTTCATCAAAAAAAGAAATTTATTACTTACTGTAAACATTATTTACAACCTACTATTATGAGCCTATATTAGACTTAAGTTTATGTTTAAGAAATGATTATTCATGATATTCAGCCATGCTAGCGGCTGTATCATACTAGTTGAAATATTTAAATTAGCACTATTACATCAAATGGTGCATTTAGCTTGACTAGATCTTTTGGTTTAAACAGTTTGGCCATGTGACATGGGCTTGTTTTGATAGACCCACTGTTGGTCTGGAGGAGGGCTGAATAATAAATATTAAAAAATGATCAATTCACATTTATTATTGATGCTAATGCTGTAAAGAACTCTCCAGCATGCGCAACCTTCTTCTTCCCTCGTCTCCCTTTTCTCTCTCTTCCCCGATCCTCTTCCATCCACTCTTATCAGTTCTCACAGTCTGCCTATAGGTTTGATTGGCCAAACGTTATTGTTATAAGCTGTAACATACAGTGTGTACTCAGTCCCTCCGGGGTATCAAATTGATTTTATCTCACTGTTCTCTCCTCCTCTGCTTTATCTTTGCATCTGTGTTGCCCTTTGCTTCATGCTTCTCTGCCTCCTTTTCTCCAGAACATTTACACTTCCCTTCCTCCACAGCATTATCTTCATGCCCCACCCGCTGTGTCTGTTAACTAGTGTGTAAGAATGTGTATTATATATGTATCTGTGACTTTGTGTCCCTGTGTTTTTGTTGACTGAGCTGTATTTTCTTGGCTTGAAGCTCATCTTAACCTTTTGCCTCAAGTTTTATTAGATGCTTTGAGCTTATAGATTTTATTTTAAAAATCTTCATTGTATATCTTATGTCTTATATCTTTGTATGTCTTCATGTCTCTGTAAAGTATGCTCTACATGCAACTAGAGAGGGTTTCAAAAATGAGAGTTAAGCATCACTGCAATTTTCTTTGTTCAAACCTCAACTGCGTAACAAATGACAATTATGATTTCTCAGCTGTTAGTGTAAACTTGCAAAGTTAAACTCACCATTCACTCTGCTATTCATTGTGTACATGTGTGTTTGTAAAAATGAATGTCCCTAGTTGTGCGTGTATACATTTGAGCCCCTCTGAGGGGAATGTGTGCATACGTGTGTACATCTCTGCTTGCAGATGAACTGTGGGTGTTTAAAGTTTACAGATTGAGAGATGGAAGTGATATTAGATAGAAGAGCTTCTCACTGCCATATTGCTTTGACATTGGGGGCAGCAATCCCTCACCAGCATCCAGTTGTTCAAACATGTTATTTATCATTTGCCTTGTAAAACATGAAATTATCTCTATTCACTTATAGTGTTAGTCTGCTTTTGATAGTAAGGCGGCAAAAGTGGGGGGAAAAAAAAGGTTTGTGGTTTCAATAGTACAGTATGCATAATCTGTTCTCCGCACCAGTGAGGGAAAATCTCCAATTCTGCATCAACAACAAATTCTTGATACCTTGTTTTTCAAATGTTAAAAAACCTTTTACTCCAAGTCAGCACATCCTTGGATTTACCACTGTAGATTTTCGACTGCCTTCAGCTCCACAGCACTAGCGCAGCCTGGAATACATACAGCTAACTGCAAATCAGCAATTAGCTGAAGTGTCAAGCTGGCATTAAGCCAGGCCTCAAACCTGTAACAACTCCCAGTAAGGAGCATCAAGGTACATAAAAATCTGTTTCACCAGTAATTGTTTATAATGCATTTCCCCATGTACTGCTGTTAAACAGGAAAATGAATCAGGGTGAGTTTCCATTAAAGTGATTCATGCCTGGTGTGAATCTCTGGTGAAGAGGTGTAATGTTTAAAGCTCATTTGATACCCAACACCTTCTTCAGATTGAAATAGTTTTAGTGATTTTTGTCAACTAGGTGCTCTGTTGAACAAAGATGGAGAGCAGTGTGTGGGCTGCAGCTTAATTGTTTCATGTTTGCTTGTGGTAAATCTTTTGCAAATTTGACAACTTAACCACCGGAAAAGCAAAAAGGGGGCAATCTGCAAAAGAAAAGAAATGCTTTCTACTGCTAATATGCATAATATATCTGAACAATAAAGCTAGACAATTACAGTAAACCCCACAGTCACTACATACATATACTGTATATACATGTAGACAGTACATAAGTATGTGGACACCCAAACATTACACCCATACAGCGTGTAATTGTTGATCATCTCATTCCATGGGCATTCATTGTTTTTGATGGCGCAGCCCCGTAGCTCAGTGGTTAAGATGCTGACCATGAACAAGTGTCCTCGGTTTGAGACCAATCAGGGACTTTTGCATCTCTCTCTCCCTCATTTCTTTGAATCCCTCCACTGTCTATAATAAAGGTTAAAAAAAATACTTAAAAAAAAGAATCTGCTGTAGTAGTACAGTATAACACACTTCACTCTTCTGGAAAACTTCTCACAAGATTCTTGCATGATAACAGATGCTAATGTTGCGTGATAAGGCCTGGCTCACAGTCGGCATTACAGTTAATCCCAAAGGTGTGATTTGGTTGAGGTCAGTGCTCTGTGCAGACTCAGACTAAACTTTATGGACCTGGCTTTTCTGATACAGGAATAGTATCTATCTTAAAGTCAAATTAATATTCTTTTTCAGAAATCACCACCACCAAATCTCATACCATTTTGGTCAAAATTGTAATTGCCAAAAAAAAAAGAAGTGCTGTGATATTGCCCCTACATTAGTGTTCCCCACAAGGAAGTTTTGGTTCTGACTGATGTATAATTTTATTGGTCTGGGGGCTACACGTGATATTAAGAACCTAACCGACGTTGTTAGGTGTTGCATTTTGACACCCTCTTTTGTGTGTGAGACCTGCCGATGACTCAGCAGGTGTTGAAATACCATGAACCATATGTTAAGTCTAGTCAGGAATCAGTGTTAACGTTAGCTAAGCTAACTTGCTTCCACTTTCTGAGTGAAATACAAGTGTATTCGCACAGTGGGTCCTCTCAAATATTGGAAACGGGCAGCTGTCTTCAATTAGTAATGGTTTGTTTTTCACAAACAGTTTGATCCTCTTTTGAAAAAATTGAAAAATGAAAATTATACAAAATCTGCAGTATCATTTTAGTTTATATTTCCTTATACAAAAAGTGTGGAGAATACAAATTTCAGTTCGACCTACACTATCACTGTAGGTTGTAGCATTAAGATTTCCCTTATTGGAACTAAGGGGGTTTCACTGAAATCATGGAAACAGTACATGGAGAGGGTTGTTCACATACTTTTGGCCATATCGTATAATTCTACTCTTAGAAAAGTGATAGAGTGTGGGCTACTACACCACACAGTTCAAAGATGTTTTGCTTTTCAAATTCCAGCTTGATTGGATCATAATCACATGGGTGATGATGTCCTTTTGTCCTCTGGCTTAGTATACACGCATGGCTTTCATTTTATACCAGTAATTGTCCATTTCAGCAAGCGATGCCTTTTTAATTAAAACTCTCTCGCTCTCTCTCGCTCTCTCTCGCTCTCTCTCTTGCTCTCTCCGTCTCTGCATCCGTTTCCCGCTGGTTGTTTGTCTAAATTCTCATCTTAGCTTCCCCGGCTAGATATTTGCTGAAAGCTTCATCAAACACAGCCAGGGTTCAATTACAAGAGCCATCTCCCTCTTCTGTTTGTTTCTCATGCCTCCACACCAGTCATAATGTGTACACACACACACACACACACACAGAGAAAAAAACAACACATATGCACGTCACACATGCTTGTCAGGCCATCATCACAACTCCCTCCCATCTACAACTTGGCATCTGGAGGAGACACCTGCCACTCTTTCTAGCAAACACAAGGAGAAAGTAACAGAGCGGGGAGTGTAAGAGAGGGAGGGGAAAGGAGAGGAGGAGAGCCAGAGAGGGGAGGAATAGGAAATATCATACTCAAAGGGAATGAGGAGCTCTTAAAACATGAAAGCTTAGGCAAGGGGAGAGAGGCACAGTGTGGCGGTGTGGGAGGGAAAGAGAGCAGAGCGAGTGAGACTGTAGCTAAAAAAGGATGATGGGGATGACAGGGATCTACTGCGAAGCGTAGACCATTATATAGGTAGGTGTAAATGTCTGTCTGCTCTGCACGGAACACAACTGTGACTTCCGATGAATTGCCAACTAATTCTATGACCTTCTGTGACGTGAGTCAGATAAACGCTTGCAATTTGATTACACAGAACACATGCAAACTCACTTGCAGAGAAGAAAAATGGTTTAGTCACACTGAAACATGTATTCTCTTGTGCATCCAGGTGCACACACACATACACACATGTGCACGCAGGCCGCAGGCGCATACACCCACATACAGACACAGATCATCAACCCTAATTAAGCAGCAGTGGCAGGATTTAAACAGAAAGTATTAAAAAAAAATAATAATAATAAAAAAAATAAAAAGGCAAAACAGAGTGAGAAAAGAGCAAAATGAGAGTCGGATTTACAAAAATGGCAAGGAAGCAGAGTGAGAGAGGGTGCAGGAGGGATGAGGGCTAGCTCAGACACTCAATATAGATCTGGTCCCCCTCTTGTTGGTGGTTGATTTAGTTTAGCATAATCCCAAAGATCATTTAGCATTGCTCATTCAAATGGTGATAAATCTCTGGCAGAGTTAATGAGAGATTTAAATGGTGTCATTGCCTCAAAGACACAGCTGAAATATCTCTGCACTATATAATCCTCCCCTCTCATGTAATATAGTGTATAACCATTATCCATCTTCATATTGGAGACAAATCAGGTCAATATTATTGGCTCTGCACCACTGATCCTCTGTGGCCTAGGAATTACTGTTTTGTAGTCTTGAAAGTGTCTTTTATTTAAAGTCCTACTTCTGTGACCCCAAACAAAGCAAATCGCTGGCAGACCAGGCCGAGTAGAAGTAACAACTGATTTCTTGACATGACAGACATGATGATGGCTACATCCCTGTCTTGATCCTTGATGCTGTCTGATTGTTTACAGAGCATTGTAGAAGTTCGGGCTAGTAATGCCTTTTGGACATGGCTTGAAGAACCAAAATATTGCAGACCCAAAAAGAATCTACCAGAATACTCTTTTAAATGTCTTTTCAGTTTCCATGTATTGTCCACGTCTTCTTCATTGTGCAATTTGGGACACGCCTTAGGAATTTTATTGTTTTACTTATTCAAATCAGTTAAATGAATGAATAGAAGAAATGTTTGCTCTAATTTACTACAAATCATGTGTATTAGAGTTGAAACAATTAATTGATTAGTCCAGTGACTGTCTGACATTAATCAGCAACAATTATGATAATTGATTAATCTTGGGTAATGTTTTAAGCAAAAATTACATAAACTGGTTTCAGCTCTCTAAATGTGAACATTTGCTGGGGGTTTTTTAAGAGTAAACTTAAATACCTTTTGGTTTTGGACCGTTGGTCAGACAAATCAAGCAATTTAAAGACATGGAATTGGGCTCTAGGAAATTGTAATGGGCATATTTTCACTATTTTCTGTAGTGTTATAGAAAGAATTGGTAGATAATAAAGGTTACTTGCAGTCCCAATGTGTATTCACATTACTACTGGCCATTATTAAAGCACACCACAAGTTTTTGATTGAATTGGACCAGTGGTTTTCATTCAACCACTACGCCATGAAAAGGGGACTTTGAAATCTTTGATAGTAAGAGTGTCCTTGATAACCTAGAGCAAGCTGAGTTTCTCGGCAAACAGAAACAACTCAACTGATTTGATTCTTTTTTTTACAACCTCTGTTTGGTTGTAAATCTGTCTTCTAGGTTCTGTTTTGTGAAAAATAACTACTGAATGCAAGGATTTTCAACAGCTGACTAAAGTGTCCTTGACTACCCCACTAAAGTTTTCAAAATTGTCCTTGCTTGTGAATATACAGTGTCAAATAAATGGCAAAGAAGTGCTCACTGTGATGTGACTACCCATCTCAAGCAAGTTTATGCCCATAACATGTACATCAGTGGCTGCCTGGAGAGGATGAAATCTAAAAACTTACAGCCATTGTTAATGCACTAAATCATGCAAATCCACCAGTTATAGTCCTTTTCAATTTTGTATTATATTAGGAAACTGCAGACACTTTAACCTCAGGATCTCCAGCACAGTGGTGTTGTCTTCCTTTGTCCAGCAGGGAAGCAAAGTGCTTAAAGTTGAAAGAAAAATTGATGTTCATTACGATGAAGCACCTTAAGTGGTACCTCGCCTGTTTAACAAATCCGAGAAGGCCTGCTTGAAAGCTATTTTTCAAGGTATCTAGATATCTTATAATAAGAACCGGTCCTGTGTGGTCTATTCTCCACTGCCTGACACTCAGAGGTCGGATTCTCTGCTGTGGCCCCCTCAGCCCCTGGCCCGCCGTTGTGACATCTGTTCAGCACCCAACATACTGGCCCATTAAAAAATACACACACTCTACTCTGATCAGGGCGAGCGTGTGTGTGTGTGTGTGTGTGTGTGTGTGGGACTGAGACAGGGAGGCAGAGACACAGAGAGAGAGAAAATGCAAAAATAACCTCTACCCTCTTTGCATGCAGTAATTGGGTCATTTGAAAGGCTAAGCTTATCTCAACACTAATCAAGCTCTAATTATACTCAGAAAAACTTTGCCCACCTCTCCCTCCCATATACACACACACTCTCCACATGCATAATAAGATGATGCAGGTCACAGCTTTCCCTATTTAACTCCTGCCTATTAGTGGAGGGAAGATGGGAGCGGGAGTACAGTGCTGCTGCTGCTCTCCGTCTCGTCCTGCCTCACTGAAACCAGGATGATAACACAAGCCGACAGGGTGACATGTGTCGATGGGAAACAGGGACCATGTTCAGACTTCGAAGAGGAGGTGTGGCACCTCCTCCTCAGGCATCAAAGACTAATGCATCCAGGCACACAAGGACACAGGAAGCTGAGACCCATGCACTTGACACAGATGTACACTACTTGGGGGAGCATAATTTAGATCTCAAATTAGGTGAAAACTGGAAAACAAAAATCTATACAAACATCCAGGTGAAAATATTGACTTTAAGAATACAATTTGCAGTGCAAAGAACTGTATTTTAACGGTCTCATTTCCATTATGTTGTCATTTTTCTCTTCAAATTCTATTACCAGAAGTATTATCTGACTATCTGAGCTTCTAGTATTGAAAGAGAACCTTGTTTACTGTAAATTGTGGTGATCAGAGTCCTTTTAAAAAAACTCAATGTTGGGTGCATGGGAACATAAAATCTGGGTGGAAGTATTCTGTTGCCAAAAAAAAGTGATAATGATGAGCATGCTGAAAAAGATGAGTGCAAACAAGCTTGCAGGAATAAATGCAGATGCAAAGTGACACACACACACACACACACACACACGCACGCACACACACGCACCCACACACTAACACACAGATGTATAACCCCAGTGGAGCAAATGCACACCAGTCACAGGAATTTCACAGCTGACTGACTCTGATCTGGCAGAAGGCATCTGTGTCTGCTGAGATGGTGTGTATGAACGTGTGTGTGCAGTTTTAATATCTATGTGTGTGTTTGTGTACATCCACACACACTCCACAGCAGTTGTGGCTGAGGTGCTGGTTGCCCTCCTGTGTCTTGCCATCACTGGATCTGGAACGCTCTTTGGCAGATATCCTCAGTGGAAAGCGGCAAGAAATGAGCCTGTCCAACAAGCCAATGAGAAGAAGAAGAGAGTGCAGCATGGGGGCGAGCTGGTTCTTCTCTTAATGGCTGTTTGTCCAATTCCCCCAGCATGAGGAAAATCTCTCTTCCTCTTCTTGTGACTAAATCATTCCCTGCTCTCTATTCTACACTGCAGGTATGAATCACCCTTTGCCACCCTCCTCTGCTCTCCTCCCTGTTGTTCGCTTAGTTTCCCATCTGTCTCTATTACAAAGACTGTTAAAAGTACATCAGGACTTATTATTGCATAAATCTTTCATAGCAATGCCTGTCTGCGCTCTTGCACCTTGCTTCCACAGTATTTGTTTTTGAGGCTCTCGGAGCGAGAAATTTCCGTCATGCTCAGGGATTACACTTGTAGATCAGACACGCACAGATTCGAGAAGAGAGAAGAAAAGAGAAAGGAGGCAGAAGGCAAGCGAGATGAAATCCAAAAATCCAGAATGACAAGTGCAGTGAGCGATTTAAGCGCAGTGACGTGTCCGAGGGATCATCTGTCATCTGTTTTATCGGATAACATGCTGTTACTGCTCACTTGATTTTCACCGAGCCAATCACAGGCAGGCATTGGCCATTTTTCAGACTGATTGGCCAAAACAAGAGGGGGAGATCAGCATCAGGTCTCTCATTAAATAGGCTCCCCATGGAGACTGATTTTAAGCATCTATAGAACTGTCAGCGCTTGATGCGATCAGTCTCGTTCCAAAATGAGTTATCCAGCAGCTGAGAAATGTGAGACCTACAGCAACAAAATGATTAATGACTTGAGAGCAAAACTACATATACAGTATACTGCGTTGGAATTAAATTGCCGTATCACCCCCCTCCATCTAAATCCAGAGTGTCAAACTGAACTGTTTCTAATAGCTTTCAACTGACAGCAATTCAACTGTTCTCACAACACCATTAGCATGATATTAGCATAGCAAAGTGCTACACTTTCCCCTTCGGCCCGCTTTCTTCTTGTTGACATTTTCCACACTGTGCCGCTGAAGGAAAATACATTCAGGTGGAATGACAGAAGTAGCAGAGAGGAGACATCAGGAAATATGAGAAGGGCAGTGGAAGGGAGAGGAAGGATGTATGACGGGAGGACAGGAGGTGGTGTCGGCTTTTCTCCATCAGCTAAAGAGAGATGGATGAAGAGAGAAGAGCATGTCTGTTAAACTCCCTCAATCAGTCATCGGATCTGGTTAATCTGAAGTTTGCCGGTTAAACTCCGCCATCAGTCAAGGTGCTTCTGTGAAGGTTAGAATCATCTGGAAATGTCTCGTCCCACTCTTCTTCTGCTTTCTAGTTTGCTATGCTGATTCCTCTCTGGTTCCTGTAAGGCAATGCTCTGTTTATTATTTTACTATCTCTTGATTTTGACCTTAAACCTGTTTGCCCTTCCATTTTGGAGGTCCTGTTTTATATGTAACGAGAGACTCCACTGAAAATCTATCTTAAGTATAAAATACTGCCTGTAGGATTGAAAAGTGACACTGAAAAGTTTGTAGCCTGCTCCTCCACGGAGGACAGCAGCTGTACGGCTTGGATTCACAGCAGTTACAATGGATTCCAGTGATGATTCACAGCGTGAAAATGTCTCTAAACATACCAAAGCATTCACAGAAACCTTTCAACCACTCCTGCTGTATAGTCATCTTCTTTGCTGTTGAGCTATATGCTCACTGTGTTCCAAACAATCCTCACTGTCATCAAATCATTAAATACGTTACTTCACTTTGGAGCTATGAGGAGGCAATGCAGAAGTAGGGCTTTTAACTATGTTGTGAAGCAGCTATGACTGTTTGAGAATGCGTGAGGAAAGTTTCAAACCTATTACAGAAATCACAGTAACTGAAAAACAATACTTCTATGCAGCCAATTTGCAAGTGCTATGAATGATTCTTTTTTGTTTGGCCTACTCAGCCAATTATCAGCCTCAGTGGTGGTTTATGTATGTAAAGGCAACCGTATGCTTCAAACTAATTGTTTGCCTGATCATCGAACGGAGTCTGAAACTCTCTTCCTCCACACCTCTCCAATGTTGGAATTATCCGACACTTTAACTTTCCGAATAAACTATGTTTGGTGTGTTATTGCTGATCTGAATTGTGACTTTCTTGAATTTTGCACCCTAAAAGAAGACCGATAAAAATAGCCAAAGGCACACTGGCAGTGGTAGGTTTGGAAACCTGATATTTCTAAAAATAAACCAACTTGAGATTTGCTCTGTAAATACAGTAACTTAAAGGGATTTAAAGAAAAATGACAGTAGTGCTTTATATACATTAGACACTTGTTCTGTTATATAAAATACATGTTTACATAAACCGTAACGAGGGAGAAGTTTTAAAGGACACCGTTATTAGGGCTGCAGTCGATTAAACAATTGATTATTTTCTCAATTTAGTTTTGTCTCTAAAATGTCAGGCATAATGTCTGTGAATATTTTCACCCAGATGATAGGATAAGAGTTGATGAAGTGGTGAAATGTGTTCAAGACTAAAACTGAAAATAATGAATTGAAATAATGAAAACTCCACTGGTGCTTGATCTGAAATTCCTGAAGTACTGCCACTCATTTTAAGAGGATGTTTTACTCTCTGTGTCCACACTAGAATGTACAAGCACATCTATATTTGACTTGCAATACACAAGGGTCAGAAAAGTGCCAGAAGTTGAAAAGTCTGTGTGGCCTGTTTTTGATTTGTTTTTCTCATTTGAATTGAACAAGAGATAGTGGAGCAGAAAGCTTTTGGTCACATTGTTGGAGCGTCTGAATGGGTGCACAGCAGAATGATGTGGCGTGGCATCAGCTCGCATCATTCAGGCTATGCTTGAGATGTCTTGACAGTGAATATTCCCACACCGAGCCAAATGCTCCATTCCTCTTTGTTCCTCTTTTACTCTCCTCTGTTCATTCACTTTCTTTTTCTGGTTTCATTGCTCTAAATGATTATTAAAAAATATATTTTTTCTTTTCACATTCAGGGTGTTACTTTTTCTGGCCTTGTGTCCACATTTACATGCTCCCTTGTTTACTTTCTCTCTCTCTCTTTTTTAAATGTTTTTTTTATTTTTTTATTAATCTTCTTTAGTTGATAGTAGTAGCTCTCAGTTCATTGCCACTACAGTATATGTTTTGGGAGAAAGCAGTTTGAATGAAAACAGTTCACAGTGAGGTCTGTGGATCATCCAGGGTAACTGGGACACTGTTTCTCTTTAAGGTAGATTAGATAGGTGGGTTAGAGCTGGATCCTGACTGGGTTTGGGTCTACCAGGTTCAATTTGTCCACATATTGAGAGCTGCCTAAGAGGCTAAAACTCAGAAATTTCCCTTGAAACTGTTTTTTTTTTTTTTAAATTTTCTCTCTTCTATTTACGGACAAGGCTTCCTCAACAAAAGACATCTTCATGATTCAGGATTTTGAATTAAACTAAAACATTTTATTTCAGGCAGTGTTACTCCATTCTCTCCCTCACCTGAGACGAGCAACGAAGTAAGAAGCGTACCCATAGTTCAGCCTGTCCCTGATCTTTTTTTAAGCACAGGGGCAACTGCACTCCTCACAACTCCATAAATGTTTTGATTTTCTCCCTCAAGGCCACACAAGCTGTACACAAACACACCTCTAAATGTGCACACACGAGAACCCATTGAAAAACACAAAAACAGGCATTCACAGGCATGAACGAGCACACCCATATTTAAGTACACACATCACTACACTGGAGTATAACACTTGCAAACACACACATCACTACACTGGAGTATAACACTTGCAAACACACACAACACTATACCCACCCAAAACGGGAGGAAAAAAAAAGATCTTCAAATTGAGCCGGTTTAGTGCGGACATATTTTAGATAAGAAAGATATAACTTTATTTATCCTGAGGGAAACTGATGAACAGCAGTTAAGAGTACAAAGTAGGAAATGGTGTAAATATGAAGAGTGCAGGTGATATTTTATTTAGGCAAAGTTCTTGTACCGCTTCTTTGTTTTAAGGCAAAATGAAACACATTTATTCGAGGACTTTGGCTTATTGTGTTAAATAAAACACATGCTTGTTAAGTATATTTTTGGTATCGATACCAAAAGTCAGGTATCATATTGGCATCGGTATCAAAAATTTTCAAACTAGTTAAGCTAATGTAAATGTTTGTGTATGAGAGAGACAGAAATGGAAAGAGATATACAGCTGGTTGACATTTTCCCTCCAACTAGCAGAGGGCTGGTGGGCAGTGCCAGTAACATAAGTCTGTGTGTGCTTATGCATTTTACAAATGCCACGTTCTACTGCCAGCTTATGACAGCGCTGAAGACACACACACACACACACACACACACACACACACACACACACACAAATACACACGCACACACAATCAAACCCAATGTTTTTTCTCTCTCTTTATCTTCCTGTTTGTCTCTCTCCTTCAATTAGAGCCCATATGCTAGAAGGCCCCCAGCTCTCCATGTGCCCCTTTGAAGTGAAGTAGATTAAAAAAACAAACATTTGGAAAACCATAAATGAGCATTTGCAGAGCTGAGAACAGGAGAACACACACACACAAATTCTCAGAAATACATACATACATATTAAAAATACATATTAAAATGCATAGATGTACAGTATCACAGACATGTATGTGTACAGAAACACATCTCAGAGCAGACATGAATAAATTCATCAGTGTACATACATACACACAAACACACAGTCACCATAATAATATTTGATTGAATAGTCCATATGACCTCTGCCTGTTTTTATACATGTACAGTATGACGCATGTGTTGAGATAGGTAGCAAAAAATACTAGTGAGTGGCTTGCTGAAAGTCCTCCTTAAAAAAAAAAAAAAACATTAATCCAACTTATGCTGCATTCAGGAAAAAGCATTCCCCACTGAATGTAGAGCAGGTTTGGGAAATTGGATTTTGAAGCCATTTTGTCCACTTCTTTAACTCCATAGATTTCTCTGCTCAAGGTATTCACTGCACAGGGATTTGTTGCCTGTAGTGCAGTGCATTATCTGTCTCTCTCTGGTTGGCCTTTACAAAACATACACAGCGATTACACTCTGACTTTGCAAAATATGCATAACACTGCGGACACACTCAGGCACACACACGCACAAGCTTCCTGCTGTGTTCAGCTGGTATTTACACCCCATCCCATAGGGCCTTGGGATCACCCTCACAACATTCAACAACTAAGTAATTAACAGCAATGCTTCTCAGCTGGAAGGGAGAGACAAACCACACACAAAAAACACAAATATGCACAAGTAAATAGGCCTAGACCAAAAATGTAGAGAAAATGATGCATGAACTGAAATATTACAAAAACACACAATGTAACCTCATCTTAAAGGATGTTGCCGGTTTATTAACTTCTCAGAATTTTAGCCATAATTTCTTCCATATATAAGAAATATATATATATATATATATATATATGAGAGATAGATACTGGATGTATATGTTAATCGAGCCTTCTGTTCTTGCGCTATATGCTGTTTACAATGATAACGGTGGAAGATTAATCACCCAAAATTTGCAGTCACTTTTTGAACAGTGTGTCTCAGATTTACCACAGAAGTAATCTCAGCACTTACTTTTGTGTGAACAGCATTATCAAAACCGAAAGTAACGAGGGTCAAAGCTTTGAAAAGGAGAAGAAGTTGTAATAAACTGGAATTGTCCTTTAAACTCCTGCTATAAACAAAAAAATATGTCAAAGAACAGACCTGAAAATGTTAGACTAAACTGCCACAAAGCTAACCTTTTGCCTCTGTACAAAGAAACCTGGACAACTCCAAATTCAAGAGCAACTTTTCAAGAGCAGAGAGGAGAGTGTTTTCTCTTGTTTCTCCTTTGGTCTCCTGAGGTTAAACTATTTGTTTGTTGGGTTTTAGTGGCATCAAGTCTTACGGCCATTATGCAACGAACTTCAACAGTGACAAGAAGGTGAGAAGGAAGCAGTGAGAAATGCTCAGTGCATGTGTGGGCAAGGTGTGTCTGCATGCATGTGTCATGCGTCTTGCAGGCATGTTCCTGTGTGTCAGTGATCCTCAAATCCAGTTCTGTTTTCTGTCCTTCCATGTAATTAACTGCAGTCAGCTGTCGGCTCAGGTGTAAATCAAACCCTAATTAGACTGCTAGAATGAAAACTGCCTGACAGAATAGAAATCCAGAATGAGAGGATTTGGGGAACTCTGGTGCATATATTCAGACTGCCACTGTAGAGCACTGAATCACACCCGTCTGTTGACAGGACTGACTTCTCCTCACTGACTACATTTACATGCACACCAGAAACCAGATTGCTGTGAGAAATCAGTCTAAAGCGAGAAACCAGATATTGTGTTTACATGTGCTCAAGTAGTCTCATTACAGCAAAAAACATCAGGTCATTTCTTCACCTACTGCACTGCTGCTGAAGCAAAACTTTCAGAATTCTCTTGAGTTTACATGGCCATGAAATCAGGTTTCTGCAAAAATCTGTGTTAATCAGGTTTAATTCGGTTTTTCATGCCAATATCTTTTTTATATTTGAGTCTCTAGTTGCTCTTGGCCTCTTTTGTTGTTATGATGAACTCTGCTGAGAGTGAGGAGCCATACTTATAAACACGTGTTAAATAAACACGATTTTCACCAAAATATTTTAGATGGTTTTGCTTTGGTTTGTTGCTTTTTTAGGCTATTGGCTATACATGCAAATGTTTACTTACTGTATTATGAAAAAAATGTCACATTGTCTTCTAATGCATTAATGTAGAAGGTCTAAAAAACAAATGTAGAGTAGCGTAGGTGAAGACATACTTCACATCCTTGGCCAATGTAGTGTTATTTTACACCTAAGCATAATGTCTTCAATTAAACCCACTCTGCATATCTATCACCTGTTTGTATAAATCCGTAAAATGTAAACTCTGAACAATTTGAGAGGTTCAGTCAGGTCTCATAGGTCTTTATGTGACATTGCAGTAGGTTGGTATTGTACGTTCTTGCTCTCCAACTTGTAAAATTAAATAAACCTTTTTAAAAAGCAATTGGATTATTTGAAAAATGCAGTGTAACAAAACAGTTTTCTTTAGCTTATGAAAAGATACCTGGTATTTACAGGATAGCTACAAACGCGTGTTTGTGAGCCTGTTTAAATGAATGTTGGTTCATCTATGAATATCTGTGCAGAAGTCTCTGTGCAAGTGATTTTTGTATGCATGTGTATATTTGTGTACATGTGGATATAAACAGGGTGGAGGTGGTTGACACATATAGGAAAGAAGAGAATAGAAGAAGAAACCAAGAAACAGGAGGCAGATGATGAGAATCAACATGGTTGTCATTAACATCTCATTAACAGGAGATGAGTGAACCTGTAACTTAAAGATCACAAGACCAAATCTGTTGCACGTAGCTCTCCTTTATCTCCTCTAACTTTATCTCCTCTAACTTTATTTTACAGTAAAGTCGAGCGAAGATCTCAAAGCTCCCAAGGATACAGCATATTAAGTCGGGCTGAAGTTTGGGGACATTGCTATATAAAACAATGCTCAAAACATCTGGAGTATTTCCATTAGGTGTGATATCTGCTGCCACAAACAGAAGGCATCAAAAACTCAGTGTAGCTTATAGCTGCAATGAAGTTTTGGAACAAGCAGATACAAAATATGACATTTTGTGACAATTTAAGGGGACGATCAGAGTTTGTGAGGATAAAATAATATGTTGTACAATAAGACAATCAGCTATTTTAAAAGCTAGGTTTTAAAAGTGATTTTAAACAAGATACAGAATTTGTGGTCAAGACATTCCGAAGTGTAGGAGCATGACAGCAAAATGCTCTATCACTTTATTTCTCAATCTTTACATCTTAGCACTTGTGGTCATCATCATCTGATGTCTACAGTAAAATTCGTTTTTTCTACTGTAGAAGCAGTGAAGTTTTTTATTTACTTCATCCCCTGTTCCACTGGTATGTAGTTTCTTCTTCTGTTGTGTTCTGTTGTGTTTCTCTTTGAGATCATAGTCTAATTTATTTGTGAGGTGTGTTGTGGGAAGTGCACAGCGCTATACGCTTTACTGTACGTGGCAGAGCTGCTCTTATCCAGATCCCAAAATACTGCACAGTGGGTTTTCTGCCTAGAGACAGACACAGACACACACAGAAAGATTGAGTAAGAGAGTAAAGATGAAAGAGGGAGAACAGCACAGCACAATGCGGGTTGGGCCTGAATGAATAATAGGCAATCTATAATGGATGACAAGTTGACCAAGTTCTTTCTCTATCTGTCTTTCTCTGTCTCTTTCCCTCTCTTTTCCGCCCTCTCTTTGCTTTTTTTTTTTTTTTACTTTCTCCTCTTTTCCTCTGTGCTCCTCTCTCACTGTGACACCATGTCACTGCTTTTGAGGCACATGTTCTGGAAGAAGACGGCGACTGCCATCCTCCCCTGAGCCTCTTAGTTGCCTTTGGAAGAGAGCCGCTTTACTTTATGGGCTTCTCAAATCTCCTGGAGACATTTCTCTCTTCTCTCGACTTCTCAAAAAAGTCCGATTAGAGGACAAGGGATGTAAAACAGGGAGAGAGGAAAGAAGAAGGAGGAGGGGGAGTGAGAGAGGAGGAAGAATGACTGGAAAAAGGAAGTAAACACTCATAGATTTTAACAAGAATGTAAAACAGGAAACTGTAAAAGGAAAGAGGCACTCTGGGTTGCAACATTTGGCACCTGTTTATGCTGTCTTGCACTTTGTGCCCTGTACTTCACAGAGCAATGTCATTATCCACCCAAGAAATGGATAAATTGATGCCTTTGAAACACAGTGAATCATTCAATGAGACACTAAGAGAGAATCTGTCAAGTTTCACCATATTTTCCTTCAGTTTCTTTACTTCTTTATTCATTCATTGTCAGTCATAAACATTTGCACCTGTTATGAGAAAGCAGCGCTGCATGATTTGCTTGGCAGCAAGCAGGATGTAGAATGGTGCAGCTCCACGTTGTTTTGTCTACAACAGCTGTATTGGTTGGCCATAAGCTCCTAAGCTGCCTTCCCTACCGCGCCACTCCCAGTGTTGCACAGACCTCCTGCGGCGTTCCTCTGGTAAGTTTATTGTACACATCAAAACAGAGAGCTGAGCGTATTACGACATGGAGAGAGCTGGAAATAATAGCCGGGCAAACATCCACAGCTTTGTGTGTCGGTATTTGAGACGGAATCCACCTTGTTGTTAAGACAGAGAACAGGAGACAGGCAGGCAGAGGTGGAAGAGACTCTTTCTTCATGGATCAGATTTGTGCTTGTTATTGGATATTAATGCCAGAGTTCAACAAACATACATATTCTGGTAGGGGGCCAGATCAGTGACAGAGACATTGAGAGTAGTAACACGGGGAAGAAAGGAAAATATCAGATAAAGGAGATTTTAAAAAAAAAGGAGGGTTTAAAAAAAACCACAGCTGAGGTGATTTCTTTTTCCACATCAACATCGACTCTCCCCTGTTGTGCAGGAGATCCAAATCACACAGCACTCTGGGACTTTCTCAGTTTTTCCATCACACCTTCCCAGTCCAAAACATTTTCTATTTCAATGATACTACAGTGAAAAACAAAGATTAGAAACTGTTATTGCCTTATTGTTAGTGCTATTTTGGTTTGATCTGTCCTCATCCATCTTACAGCTGTTAACCACATCAGGAGTCCCCCCCCCCCGTGTACACCAAATGCCTGCAAGGACATCAGCTGAAATATTTAACACAGCTCTCCCCGAATCCACACTCAACAAGCGGCACAATGTTAGCAGCGCTAACCGCACTCCAAACAATACTGATGTTGTTCCCGCTGTACGGCGCTCACCACCCATCACTAATTGGCATCCTTCAAGGTTTTTTACAAGGTCAAAACTTGATTCAAATTTATTTGACTTTGTTTTCCAATTACTGAGACCAGAACGCTGCAACAAACATATACTAACAATCATCTGACACATAAGGCACATTCAAGCTAAGTATAAGTACATGCATCCTTTAGTAAAAAAATATCTGAGGCACTTGTCACAGCTGGGGACTGTTGTCAGATGAAAAAATAATTGGTTATTGGATTGTTTTGCACTCGTATACAATGACAACTGAAATTTTGTTTTTTCATGCCAAACAACATGGAAATTACATTTTAACAATTGACAATACTCGCCATGATAGATGTTTCTGGGGACTGACAGGGTATTTTGGCAATCTATTTAGAAATGGGAGTGTAGGGCTTTTATTTTCATTGTATATTTTTCCATTTACTGTTGCCATACCCCAAACATGTCTCTTTGTATAAAATCCTGCACGCCATTAAGTTAATACCAAATCCCTGGCCTACAGATATTTTGTTTTATGCTGTAGTACGCCCACCGCTTTCCCTGCACAGCCTTATAGGAAAATTCCTTCAAAAATATCAGCTAGACCCCCTAATTAGCTCAGTATTTTTCTGATATCTGAAGGTTTCCTAGAGTGATGCAATCACATGCAGAACGGGAATCTAAAAAGATGACCTCTGGTGACCCAAAAGAATCTTACACATGAGTCAGCAGAGACAAATCTGCCCCACAGAGACATTACAGTAGAGTTGTTGTGAAAACTAAAAATCAAGCAGACACATGCTCAAATCTACACATTACACACCAGATAGTTCTCTTTTTAGTTACTCATGAGTCTGCCTTTGTTGGCACCAGAACACACAGCAGGATGTTGGGCAGAAGTATATTCAGTATATTTTTACATAAAGTAAAAAGTCCAAACCTACAATTACAGTTCTACTGACTTCACAAGAGGATGTGTGTGTGTGTGGACGCACTGCTGTTTGACTGACAGCTGAGGTAATTATAGTTCCACAGTGGCAGTAACCCCCGTGCAACCTCTCAGGCTGAGTCCTCGCACCCTGGCTCTGATGAACCCCAGCATGGAGGCTAATGCCAAAACGCATGCTTCCTCTGCTGAAAATAGACGGACCGAGTGAGGAGGGAGAGAGAGAAGATAAACAAAAGAAAGGAGATTGAACTGACCAACCAGGAGGGAAAAGGTTGTCAAAAGAGAACTGAAGATTACCATGAAGAAAATTATTTAAACTAGTGTAAAGAGGAAGGAGGGGTGGGTAACAAAGTAAGGGCAACAACCGCTGTGTGCTGCTGTGCTGCTGTGCTGCTGTGCTAACAGGCACAGGACCAAAATAAACCTGCAAGACCGAGCAGAGGTGAGAAGAAGCAACCATTTCTAAAAGAGAGTGAGGAGGGAAAAAAAAGAGGTAAAGAGCGAGGGAGGTTGAGGGGGAGGAGAAAATAGTAAGTGACTGTATGAGCAGGGGGAAAGTCAAAGTGGTAGAAAACAAGGCATGGAGATATAAAAGAGAGAAAGCAGAACATGCACAGGACTGGGTTGCTATTTTTAAAGTTTGTGCGTAAAGTCCTTGATAAGTTCCTAGTAGCTTCTAGCTAGTTTTAAACTAGTGATTTACTATCATGCTACACTGTTAAAACTTAGAGCTGCTCTGAAATCAATATTTCATCCATTGTTAAATGACTGTGTAATGTGAAAGAGGCCGTTCTTAATGACAAACCCATAGAGAATTATCACCTGACTGCAGTTCCCCTCAGCTCTACTGAGCATTAAACGTATTTCAGCTCATTCTCTTATGGACCACAACTTCATTGTTTTGGTTCAGTCTCACAGCTCTGTGTTATTTTCAGCAGCAGCAGGCAGCTGTTTCTAGTGACAAAGCTCTGATAAACCAACCGTACGCTACCTGCCCAGCACCAAAAGTAGCACAGACAAAGTTAGTGACTAGCTGGTGAACATAGAAGAGCATTTGGCTGCTAAAGAGCCATATATTTTCCCCCAGGAGTTGCTGGAGACTAAAAACAGAGCAAAATATTGGACACAAACATGACTTCGAATTAAATTTAATGTTGCTCTGTGTTTGTTGGATGTATAAATAGGCAACTGTTTGCTAACAAGTTCGCCATATCAACTCTACAAGGTGATAATATGTCAACATTGTGTTGACAGCTTGCTGTTCTGCGGCCAACAGTCGATTAATACGTTTAAGCAATGTCTCAACTAGTAGCCTAAAGATCTTTTTAGTAATGTGTAATTCAGTTGCTAAGAAACATCTTCAGCACAGTCCAATAAAAAGCAATCAACAGTGTAAACAGAAAGTCTCATGAGCTGTTACAAACTTCTAGGAGGCTAGGTGATACATCAAACTCACCTGATTTACCTTTGTAAATGTAGGTATTACTTTGTCTTATTTATACACAGAGAAATTGAATGTCCTTTTTGGTCATTAAATGTATTGTTACTGGAATAATGTTTGTAATTTGAGGTGTGTTTTGTGCTTTCTTTTTCTAATTTAAGTTACTTTAGAAAACGTCCCAGTGTCTTTAACATTCTAGGTAAATCTAGTTCAAATCTGTGATAATTTAATTAAGGTTACCGTTGAGGCCATGTGAGTCATGACTCTTGTCTGTAAGAGGCAGTGGCAGAAGTAAAGTGATATTGTTGTAGAGCATCCAAAACCTTGTGTAGAGGAGGTTGGGGCTGATGGATGGGTCAGCAGAGCGTATTACTTGGCAGACCACGGTTTGTTGTTTTCTTTTAACCATGACCAAAATCTTTCCCTGACCTTAGCCAAGTCGTTCATGTGCCTAACCAAACAACCATAGCTGTGGTGGATCAGAATATGGTCATATGAAAAATGTTTGTGTCAATAAAGTTTTTTGAAGGCACTGACAAATGCCAAAAAGTTTGGAGGACTCGGATTGTGTGTGTTGAAACCTGTGGAATTAAGTGATAAGTCTCCACTTAGTGAAGACACTATAACTAGGCTTAAGTTTGAACAGCTGGTACAGCTGGCTCCAGATGCAGCCTAGATGTCCTTCTCTTGTTCCTTTCCCTCACTCTCCCCACCTCACCTCCCTCTCCCCCTCCCTCTCTCTTTCGCTTTATGTTCCAGGTCTTCACTAGTTTGATGAAATATTCATCTTTTCCTGACGTAGCCTTGCTCTCTTCCCCTCCCTTCTCTCCACCTCTTTCCCTCTGCCTCATCTGTCGTTAAAATCCAAATCACAGTTATCATCTCCTTCCTCATCCTGAACCCATCTGTGCTTCCCCTCCTCTTCCATCACTCTTTCAATCACTACCTTCATCTCCTCCCACCTCTCTCTGATGTCTCTTCTGTCCTTCTCCTGTCATCTTTTCATCTGACTATGCTAAAATAATCTGTAATATGTGGGTTTAGTCTGTCAGCGACTGTACTGGAAATGTTAATGTAAAGGATCACAGAGCAGGGGATTATATATGTTAATGTGATGTACAGTAACAGAACAGCTCTGTTAGTTAGCTATCTGATATACAGCAGAGTGAAATATGCTCTGCTAAACCTCAGAGGACTCCAGTGAAAAATTTCAATAGAGCAACTTATCTGGGGGTAGAAATAATTCATCTTTTCATATATTTCTCTTTCCAAGTTGCTGATCTACTGTATATACATACCATGCTCTATTTCGCAATGATAACTTTATTAAAAACTCAGTGGTATCGTTTGGTGATGATATGAGCATATTGTATTATTGTTATTCACATTAATGATTCCAAGCAAATTTTCATCAAAATCAGTTATTGGTTTTTGTTTTACATATTTGATAAGGGGGGGGCTGTGGCACAGAGGGTAGTGCGGTTGTCCATTAACCCCAGGGTTGGTGGTTCAATCCTGGCTCCTCCTGTCCACATGTCGAAGTGTCCTTGGGCAAGACACTGAACCCTAAGTTGCCCCTGGTGGAGGCCAGCATGGCAGCTGTGTCCCCATTGGTGTGTGAATGGGTGAATTAGACTACTGTTAGAGCTTAGATTACTGTACAGCGCTTTGGGAACGGTTGAAAAGCACTATTTAAGTAAAAGTCGATTTACCATAAGCTTTGTCTGATGTGACACATTATAGTGGCGCATAGTTAATTGCATTGAATATCAATGTAATTATTTCACATATGTTTGCCATGTATATATCACAATAAATATATCACTAGAAGAAACATATTCTTAATAATATTAATGAGATTGATTGATTGATTGATCAAACTTTCCACAACTGTGGTTGCGGAGCTGCGGAGTCTGGATCTGTGGTTGCAGAGCCTGGATCTGTGATGCGGGCCATCCACTGCCCCCATGCTGCT